>VUQH01020329.1:1876-24393 GCA_015106775.1 Etroplus canarensis | reverse complement strand
ATCTTATCTCTGATCTCAAATAAGGGCTAAAGAAGACACAGGTGTGTGGCACTGATTACCCCTACACTTTAAAGGATGATATAATCTCCTAGTGTGATAGGTTACAAATCGCCAAGCCAATGGAGCCCACTGATGGAGAGGCTTAAGCTCTTGTGCTGGTGTGATATGCTTGCTGAGTGCAGATTTAATAATGCTGTCTCTCAGGAGAGGGAATCCAACAGCTGGGGTCTTTGATATGCATGTATTATGAGTGCAACATGATACACCTTCCCTCTGATCCCCCTCTTATTCAGAAACTCAATATGTTCATGTGAAAGACAGGAAAGTGCCTGTCAACTCCATTAGGGATTAACATCTGTTCCCTTTCTTTATGATTCTAACAGCAAGATGTAGTTTTCTATTTGATTGTACAGATGGTTATTATAATATGCCGAAAAGCACCCCTCCCCTTCACCTCCTGTCGTAGCCGTCACACTGTTCATGTTTCTTTCTTGCTTTTATTATGTATAATGCCAATTGAATTTAAAACAAGGCAGAAGATGACATCTTTTAACTTTCCTTTAAAAAACTGAGAGAATTGACATCATTAAACACATTTTTCCTTGCATACAGCATACTGTACTGTAACTGTGGCTTGTGCTTTTCAGGAATCGGATCAATGCAAAGAGCTATTTCAGGTGTCTCTTGCCTTTTGTTTGCTGCAGATTGATCCTCTGTATTTTCTCTCTCAGGAAGTTGATATCAAAGACACAATAAACACCTGTCAGTCAAACTGGACAGTGAGATGGGTGGCTGACATTGAGAGTCCACTGAGTGTCCTCTAAAACTAAACTAAGCAGGTGGCCCAGCAGTCTGTCCTGTCTGCAGTGCTGACCAGGTGGCTTTGTCATGGGGCTGTCTTCCGCTGACCCCATCCTCTCCATACTGCATGGCACGTCGAGTGGCATGGTGACATATTGCTGGGCAGTTTGGACATGGAGTGATGTGTTTGTGATGACAGTTCAGGTCGGCTCCAATGTGCCAGCAGTGGTAATTGGCCAGATGGTGACCTCTGGTTGAACCTGTCTGCATGCTCATTAGTCTCACTGAGCCCTCCCTTGTGTTTTACGCGTGCTCTCACCTCCGCACTGCTTAGAGTGAACCACTAGATGGCAACATTTACCACTCTAAGAGTTAAGCTGTTGTAACTATCTCTCTACCAACCACTGTGACTTGCATTCATATTTCACAGGCGCAATTAGGACAACTATTTTTGAGAATGCTGTCATGTTGCAAAATGAATGCCTTGAGGTAACTTTAAAGGAGTCAGCCAGTTAATGATATCAACTGTTCCTTCAGTGACATCAGATCAGGCCTCTCAGACTCATGAGAACAAGTGAATATGAGAAGATCGATAAAGAAAGGATTAAGAATGAAAGAACATGGAGGACAGAGAGACAGAAAAGGCCCTGATTTGAAAGGTTGAAAGGGGTGAGTCATTATCTCATTGTCTGACCTCTGTATACCCTCCGCGGAGAGGGTGACAGAGAGCGAACGAAAAGGAGGGAGAAAAGGAGCGAGAAAGATCACCATAGATGGAGATAGATGGAGCGACAGCGAGGTGAAAGAGGAGCGGTAGTGTGCTGTCTCTATGAGCAGATGTCGTTTGAGGGCAGTGAGAGGGCAGCGCGGCCTGCCTTTGTGCCGTGCTTCTCCCCATAGAGATAATGAAGGGTGGAGCACTGGGAAGGATGTGCAGTCATCACTCACTGTCTGTGTGCCATCAGAGCTCAGGCCTGTGTCATCCGTCACCATTCAGCTCCTCTGGCCCCCGTCGGCTCCGCCACTGTCATCATGGTCATTATCTCAGTCAGTGACACACAACACATTCTCATTGCACACACACAAACACATCAGTGCATGCATGCAGGTGCAAACATATAAATGTGTACAAATGTGTGCAAAGATGCAAAGGCAAGGCAGGATATCCTTGTTTAATATTAGTCCCTGTGCAATAGTCAAGTTAAAATACTAGTACTAAATCAATACTTTCATCAACAGAAAGAATTGAAACACATCTAAATATAGTGTTTCAACATATAAAATGTTCTATAATTACAAATTAATTACTTACATGGTAAAACTTGGTAAACTCATCTAAATAATAAGTAAAACTAGACTGCAAACCATCTGATAGCTACTTTGCATAGGTTGTGGCTGCCTATACTTGGCTAGAGTCAAGTTTTGGTCTGTAAGAAAAATATTGAACAACCGAACTACTCAAAACTTAAAGAGACAGTGATAAGGAATTTGGGGAAGCATTTATTGTTGTTGTAAATTACGTGAAAAGATTAATACCACTTAAATTTGCCCTTTTAATATGAAGATACAGCCAACAGCTGTTTAGCCTTGCTAAGCATAAAGTCTAGGAAAATCGAGGACAAAAGGAAGCCTGCATCTATCTAAATGTAAGAACTCGCTTAGTGTTATATGTCATATCTTGTTTGCAAATTTTTTTGTGCAGAAAGTTGCATTAATTTTTTAGGCAGGTATAGTTGGTTTGCTTAGGAGAAATTTGAAAAAAGTATAATTCATAAAACAAGAAGTTATTACATAATCTGTCCATCACAAAATATAACCTTGCTTCCTGGCTCATATTTAACTGAATTGTTTTAGGTTGATTATTTTTACACAACGATTTTTGGTGCTTGATTTTAAGTGCACTCATGTTCAGTTTAATGTTTAATAAAGTGATTTTGAGCATCTGGTTAAACTGTCGGTGTGTTTATAATCTGACTCATTTCTTAATGCTCATGTTTATTGTCCTGTTCCTGTCCTGCGGTAAGGACCGAGCCTATAAAAAAAAAGACTAAATTTGTGATAAAATGAGATTATCCTTTGATTTGAGTGTCAACATTATACAGGTTCAAAGTCACTAATCACTCAGTTTCTGTACTTTTGGCAGAGCTCCACTCTTTCTCTCAACACCATGCAATCCCACCCCTCTCATTTCCTGTTGAGTCTCTTCATGCATTGTTGTACATGTATAGGGGTACATGTATGTGTGTGTATGTGTGAGTGAGTGAGTGAGTAGCTGGTCTGAAGCTGTGGCTTGAGCAGCCTGTGAATGGAGGATCATGTGGCGACGAGATGGATGGCTCAGAGCCCACTGCTGTCTCCTCTAATTGTAAAATATTAGTTACATTAGACTCTGGCCTGTGATTAATGGAACTTATTTGGAGGTTGCCCTCTCTTGGACCTCCCCTCTCCTCTGGTGGGAGGACTGAAAAAAACGGCAGACTGAGGAAGACGAGGAGGGACAGAGAGAAAGGCAATAGAGGAAGAGGGGGGGAGGCAAGCTGTGCACCAAGCGACTAATGTAGGCCCCAAGATCTTTTGGCTTATTATTAACTGGCTTTATGAAAGTGTAATAGGCTACAGAATTGTTCACAGCGTCTGAGTGCATTTACAAGAATTTGATAAGATTGAGGGCAATCTGTCCAGTTTATCAAGTTACAAGGGCATGTGTGAAATTTGAGAAAGTGAGATGAAGGTAAGGAGAATTACTTTTAAGTTTCAACAAGTGTGTTAAAAAGATTCAAGAATGCTTATTTTTGGTATCCACTCTGTTTCCTGTGTTTCCACTTCAGACTGAGGCTAGGAGAAGTTTAAGTAACACAAGGAGTTTAACATGCAACACAAACTGCTCTCTACATGGATTTCACAAAGCTCTTCTTTACTATTGTTCCTTGTAGTTTTCTCTCTCTCTCACACACACACACACACACCCACACACACACAGGCTGCTCTGTGCCATCCTGATGATATTCAGATGTGTCAAGCCTAGTTTGTATGTGTGTATATGTGTGTGTGTGTGTGTGTGGCTGTCCTTTACGGCCATCAGGTTATTATACAGCAACAGATGGAGCATTACCTTTTATTGCTCACACCTTCTGTGAGTTTTCCCACTTTTCCCTCCAAAAAACACCTTTTTTATGTAGATGTGAAAGCGAGCGTTGAGCTGCGTACAGCTGTCTAAGCTCTGATGAGGAGCATGATAGAGTGGAAGAGGCGAGGGTGGGGTGAAAAGGCTGAGACAGCCCTCACTTTTTGGGAAGTGATGTCAAATGACATCAGCACATAATGGTTTACTGTAACCATGAATCACAGAAAAACACATTGAAGTGTTAGACAGAGGGGAAAAGAGAAAGTCATTATATGAGGTAACATCGCAAAAATAGCGCTGCGGTGAACAAGGACACATGGCTGTCTAGGTAGAAAGGTAAATGAGTCATTTTTGCTTTGATCTTAGCAAGCCTTCAGGCTTTCCTATCATTCTGATTTTTTATTGAGGTTAAATAAACATCTGGAAGCTGCTAATGGTAAGCTTCGTTGTTTGTCTCTTAAGGGTACATTGTGTGCTGTGTCATGTATGTTCACTTGGTTTATGATGAAACTATGCAGTGGGCACTAAAGAGGTGGACAGACAGGAAGTTTTGGCATGCCTTGCCTCCCAGCTGCAGACGTCTGCCATTCCTCAGCTCAACACTTGTGTGCGTGTGCTTATTTATTTATATGTGTGTGTGTGTGTGTGTGTTGTGAGCAGGAAATGTGTTATAATGAGCGAGAACCTGCAGGCCTTTTTTATAAAAGCCTGTCAGCTCATAAGGTGTGATAGTTCATAGGTTGTGTGCCAAAGTACACACAGCCTATACATATATTAAGATGCCAAGTCAGTGTCCTGTGTCAGTTTTTACATTTGTACAAAACCTCTGAGAATTCAGTACACTATATCAAAGATTAACCTTATTAAAAAAAACACTGAAACTTGTGAACTCTATATTTGAGTCACCATTCATTTGACATCTCACCTGGCAACATCTGTTCTGGAGTTCTGGAAAAGTGACCTGCCATGACTCATGTTTGATATCCAGAGCTAAAAACATAGCACAGGCATCCTTCACAGAAATCAGTATGATCCAGCTCACTTTTTTCCAGCTATATCTTGAGCACAGGCAAATATTCTGTGTCACACAGTGGGCATATTTTTTGCCAGAGAAACAGTTTTTCTTTGATTTGATTGGCTGCGTGTGTTTTGTTCAGCCCGGACAAACTGGATGTCTTATTACAAATTCACCAGGTGGTCATGTATGTACGTATTAACCTTTTCCCCCCTCTTTCTGTGTGTTTTTTCACAGCTCGGAAGCCATTCCAGTGCCGCTACTGCCCCTACAGCGCCTCCCAGAAGGGCAACCTGAAAACCCACGTCCTTTGTGTCCACCGTAAGCCCTTTGACAACAGCCTCTACCCTGACCGTCGCCTCCGACGCTCACACACGCCCCAGATGCCCTCCAGATTGCCTCTGAGCATCACGGGAGACAACCGTGCACCAGGGAGAGACCAGATCGGCATGACATCGCTCTGTGGGACTTGATGTTATCATGTTAACAGCACATGCAGATAGTTATGATTACTGTTTTAGCTTCACCTTGAAAAGGTTAGGATGATGGAGATTGTTAAAAAAGTTAACAACCAACCTTGATGTACATTCCAGTGTTTACTTGAAGAGCCACAGTATGTATTTATCTGTAGCAAAAAAAAGCTGCCTATAATAATAAAGTCCATTGTGATGTGAATGTGTAGCCAGAGTACTTCGTGCCGTTCATTTTGTCTAAAATGTCCAAACGATTTACTTGTGTTTACATGCATCTATCAGTCCAACACTTGTCTGATAGGGAGTGTGTACCGTGCCTGCCCAAAGCACATGTTCTTTCATCCAGTAAATACCCTGTGTTACATTTTTGTAAATATCGCTCGATTTCCCTTCCAGTCCAGAAGTCTTGTCTATCTGTCAGGATATGGTGCCAGATGTTCGGGCTTTAATCGCAGCAGATGTAATGAAGTAGAATGTTGCACATCGGAGCTTCCATTTGTTCTGGATTCCACTCCAGGGAGAAAGCCTCTCTCACATATAATTATTGCCCATTAACTCCTATGCTTCATGCCCTCGTGCTGGAACAATGCTCAATTAAGGGGAACCAAAGCAATGGAAAAACTGCAGAGATTCATCGATAGTACATTCAAATTATTTTTTTTCTACTTTTTTAATTCAGTCAAACCACCCATGTGTGTATATACCAGATCTACCCACTAGTGGAACACAGGCACAATCAACTGGGCTATTGTCTGCTGCCGTGGCCATGTATGGTAATTTTAGCGTGATCTGAGCTGCCTCAGCCTCCCGTGCCAAAAGTCTGCCTGTATACCCAGAGATCACCTTGGGCAGCTGTGTGCCTGTTCAGCCAGGGCCTTGTAGCCACAACGATGTGACTTTGACTGACAGTCGGCCTGACAACTCCATTCATGCGCCACCTGCTAGCTGTCAATCAGGGCGGCCATCCTGGGGCTATTGACGGAGCTGTCAGCCTGTGTGAGATGTGTCTGTCAAAGCCCACCCACTCTGCCACTCTGTCTCCCTGCCTGGGCAGTCTGACATTCGTTTACTGTCCTCCTTCCACCCCTCTTTTCCTTCCATCTCTTTCTCTTTCTTCCACTCTCTGTCTGTCTGTCTCCTGCCTGTTTTCCATCAGAGACAAGGCAGCCCCTTAATCCCCGATCCAATCACAGATTCTTTGGGTACACATTTGTCATCCTCAAACCCTCTGGTTTTTGTAATAGAGTGCTTCACAAACACTTCTGCAGGTGACTCAGGCTTGATATACATGTGTTTTTTTATAGCTGCCTCTTGCCTGTGTATGTACCCAGTTAGTTCTGCATGCCACTGTCACCAATTCTTTCTCTCCTTTCTTTAAAGTTTCTTACTGCACCATCCTCCTCCACCTCCTCTGCTCATTCAGCCTTCATCTCTCTACCTGACAGGTGACAAGGTCTGGGCCTCCAGCTGACTGGCTAATCGGAGGCCTGTCATACCTGTCAATACTTTTCAGGGCCATGCCAAGCTAGACCAGACCATCTTCTGAGCTGACCAAGGGCACAGAGTTTTGTGACAAGAGGAGAAAAACTCTAGAAATTTTCTGTAAAATTCTGTAACTTATACCCCTCCAACAGCCCTCTGGATATGGTTCATCCCTAAAGCCTCATCCTGTCAAACTTCCTAATTAAGCACAGTTTCCCTTAAAGCAGAGACTTTAATTAATGCCGGAGAAGTTTGTTAATTACTCTTAATGGTGATTAATGTTTTAGTTAACGTCACACTGCCATTGTCACTGCCATGCTCAGACTTTTTGTGCTTTGTAAAGACTCGTCTTTCTGGAGCACACCCCTGTTTTGTTTAGTGTTGTTTTACATTTGCACTCATGTTCAGATCCTGCTGTCACTTCATCTAAAAAGGCTGCTTGCATGTGATTGGCTTGACAGACAAGTGAAATACAAAGATGGCAAATTCTCGTATTTTATTCACCTAAGCTTTGGCTCACCTTGACCTTTCACTGAGAATGACATCCTGTTTACGTGCAGTAAATCAATCCCTATTCTCTGACACCTATAAATAACCGTTCTCTGGAGAAAAGGCAGACATGCCATCCTGCAGACTGTTGACGTTGGGTTTATCTTAACAACCTGAGGCCAGAATCATGTCATTTTTTAATTAAAATATTGATGTGAAAGGTAACTTTCAAAACACGCTAAACGAGGTTAAACATATCTAACGAGTCTTCATACCATTTTTTCTTTCTTTTTGTACTCTTTCCACCATGAAAAGGATCAACAACACCTCCTTTTCTTCTTGTTTTCCTTCACATTTGATGTCCTCATTATTACCCATCCTATTATCACTACTACTAGTTACTGTTGCCTATCTGCAGATTATTTTGAGGTCTCTTTCTCAGCCTCATTGAGAGAGGCGGGCCATGTACAGCTAATCAGCTTGAATAAGTAAAGGAAACAGTTTGACAGGCCAGGTAATGAGAAGTAATGAATCACTAATCACAGTCTCTTACAACCCTTGGAGCACAGATGAAAAATTAAAGGTAATTAGCTTGCACAGTTGTGAAAACAATATTTAAGACTGTTGGCATCACATGGCACAGACTTAACAGATTTTCTCTGCCGATAACATATATCAACACCGCACTGAAGTCCTAATATCAAGCTGTTATTGGAAAAGCTTTCTAGATGTAATTTTAGTGACTGATCTGATCGGGGTATACACGTATTGCCTTTTTTTTCTTCTCAGGCAATCTTGCCAAAATCCAAGCATGAAAAATGTTTCACTTAGCTTTTCCCCCCTCAGATTTTTTTCTACCGAGGGAAGGAGGGAACATGCCAGGAACATGCTTCTAAGATTTAGCTTTAGAAAAAGAAACACTGAGGAACGTGTTCATTCTCTATTTCACTCACACACACATAGACACACATATAAATGCAATGTAAGGTAATTCAGAGATATGTGGTCAGAGCTGCGAACCTTCTGCAGCTCTCCATGGTTCCTGTGCTTGACAGCAGAGTGAAGGATGCTTTGACAGAGCCCCTGTTTGACAAGCCTGCGTGAGACTCAAAGTACAGGCTCCAGACATGGACTGTCAGTCAAAGCAGGCACATCTCCCAGCTGAGACATGCCAGTTTAGTCACAGTTACAAAGGAACTAATATGCGTTAAGTGGAGCAAGGCACACATATGGGCCTGGTAGAGCCCTGTGTCCCGAGGCTGGGATTGAATGGATGCCAAAGAACATAAGCCCAAGATATAAAAAGAATTACAAGGGGACAAATAAAACATGGGGATTATGTCAGTGTGAGAAATGGAGGCGTTGTAATTCTGCATGTGTGCCGGCTCGCCTCTCCTGTTTCAGCATCCAGGGCCTGTGGGCTGTAGCCCTGCAGTCCTGCACCTGTGCTCTGAGGATCCAGGAGCTTTAGAGACAGAATGGAGAGGAGGCTGTTATACTGTATGTCAGGGAGGGAGAAAAAAAGATGCAGCTGAGGGAGGGAGAGCTGGAGGAGAAAAAGTGGGACAGGACAGACTGATTGGGGGTGCTGGAGACAGCAATTCAACCCAGGAATGCTGTATCTGGCAAATCAGGTGCCAGCACCCATGTTTTGGGTTTTTGGCTCACATGCAGAAGAATAAAGCCTCTTGAATACATGTGTTCAGTTAAATACTAGTGACAGGAAGTGACTAGATTTGAGCCCATAGCGACTACCCTGCTCAGCTACTCGTGTCATGTTATCACTAAAAGTTGATTTGAGTTTCAAGCCTCCTCTCTCTCCTCTCTCCTCTCTCCTTCTCTTTTTCTCCTCACTTTCTGCTGAAAAGACCTGTCTCGCATAACAAACAATTGCACCAAACTCCATTAAAATCACTTCATGGGGATGTGATACTGCCTCAAGTTAAAGGCTGTAATTGAAACACATTTGACAAACCACGCACCGCAAAGCGACAATAGACAAGCTGTGATTCTCACTTGAGTTATTCAGTGGAAATGATTATCATCATTTTATTCGGTGCCCTACACAACTTGCTTGAATAGTACATCTTTAAAACAGTGATTCTCAGATTTGCTAACGATCTTCAGATAGATAGACATCCGCATAATGAGTTTCCTTTTCTCTACATGAGTCAGTATATAATGGCCAATGGAACCTATATGCAGTTTCCTGATGAACTATGAACTAAAATGAGCTTATTTATTTATTTATTCATTTTCTTTTTTGATGTGATGACACCCAAGCAAGGCTCCCTGAATGCCACTTTGACAACTTATTGCTCTCCAACCTGCACTGAAGCATAGTGTAACCAGTCAAACCCTAAGAAGTGGAAACTCTCCCTGGGAAGATGCTCCCGTCCATTGATTTGAAGTGACAGCCACATCCTTGACAAACACACCTGTCATTGTTCAAGTCACATCACATTTTCAGTTTCAAAGACAGAAGACAGTAGAGGTGTGCAGATTTGTGTGTGCATATGTGTGTGTGTGTGTGTGTGTGTGTGGATTTGTGTATTTATGCACAAGTGAGCACGAGAACCCATAAGAAAGTTTCTTCATTTCTCTTTTTTCCTTTTTGCGGATGGATATGTCCACTCGGCTCCAGCTGTTGTACAGGAACATAGCCAGATTCTTTCATTGGCTTCTTCAGCCGATGTTTATGAAACAAGACATCTGGGATATTTATTTTCAAACGGGCGTCAGAATGGATTTAATGTGCCAGAATCTGCTGACCATCACTCTATGTGTATAGTCTTATCTCAGCGTGCCTCTGCAGTGGTGTGGCAAGTTTCAGGTGGGGTGGGGGGCTGGTTATGGGGAACTGAGGAAGAGGGGGCAGGGTGATGAGCTGCTGCAATAATAAGCAGATTTTAATGATTTACTATAAATCAGCAGACGAGGCCTCTGCTTGGGGAGACTGAGGGGGATGACAGCTCCTGACTCACACACCTCGCAAATGCCTTGCTGATGATGTGTGTGCGCTTCAGATCATCAATCACTGAGTACACACAGACACACACCTACACACACACACACACTTTTACAAAAAACATACTTTCAACATACGTATGCAGGTGCACAGGCACACATGTTTCTTGTCTCTAATGTCTCCTGTGCTGTGGCAGGGGACAAATCAATCACGGGTACAGAAGTTCAAGGGGGTAAGAGATTGTCTGGTCCGTTTTTCCCTATGCTATTGATCCCATTTTACTGGCATCATCGCCAAGCTGTCTCACAAACCCCGGGATGGCGATGGATTGAAAGTGGATGATTGAGAGAGGAGGTAGGGTGACATTCACTGTAATCTCAGCCCTCCACCTACGCCTCCCCCTATCCCCCACCCCCACACCACCCTTCTCCTAACATGCAGACAAATCCAATGACATTGAAAGTTGGTATTGTAGCAGGAGTTTTTGGAGCAGATAGAATCAGACCCATCAGCTTAAATCTGCGCTATCTCGCAGTAAAGGCAACACACTTGGCAGAGATTAAGAGTGTTTTTTTTGTTTTCTTTTGTTTTTCCTGTCTCTTTGCATTTCTTCTTCAACCATCATACAGTATGTCTGACTGTCTGAAGGTGTGCTGCCATCTCCTCTCTTTTCAAATTGATGAAAAAGACACTGGAGAGAGAGAACACCTCTTGACAGCACATCCCAAAGTGTGTGGGAGATGTAAAAAAGAGTGACACATAACATTTCTCTGAAATTTCAAATGAGGCTCATGTGGAAAATATTGATGCATGCTCAATTTCCTCATAAGTACACAAAGTGTTTCCTTATCTCTTGAGTATAAACAAATGAGGGGGGATTTTTGCAGTAAATGATGGAGAGCCGTCTGGTGGGTGAGCAGTGAAAGGAATACTGTTAAAGAAGCGATCACAAGATAAACATATTGCACACACATTTTCCAAGAGATTATTTTTTTTGCCAAATCCTGGGAATGTTTTATGACACTGTCTTTTTCTAGTGAAGTGTTGATTCCCATTGGTCAGATGACAAAGAAAGATTGCTATCCACATTTACAAAAAACAAACTGCCAGCACCGCCCTTTCAAAAATTCCAGATCTATTTGTAATCCTAGATATTATTACTGAACCCTTTTTCTTTGGCTTTCCCCGTGATAATTAAAATCTTTCAAACTACAACACTGAATTATGCCTGAGTGAAGATATACAGTAGTTCATATCATTCAGAACCAAGTTTTACAATGTAAACCCATAATGGCAATATAGCTCAAATCATTTACCTTCAGGATTACAATGTAAACTTCAAGTGATGATGAACTTTAAATCATTTACCGCACTATTAGTATCAGTATATCACCGTTGGGCTGTTTATCACATTATATCTACATTATGATGATGCACAAGTTAATTACAGATGGATAGAGGCTTCATTCATCTTTCCTGTTGCTGACATCTTGATTAAAAATGTTTAAAGGATTATCTATGGGGCTCCTATTTGTGTCCTTGTGTTTGTCTTTTCAACTTTCATCCACTTGCCTGATTTATTCCCCCTTGTCTATAAATAAGTTGACAGTGTTCATGTGATGGATTATTCTGTTGACATTGTACCAACTGCAGGTAAACAATTACTATTCATGCTTCATCGTTGCAAAATCTATACCAGGATACTGCCACTTAGCAAAGGGACAAAAGGTTAGACTGTAGGCTATTGTTCTGCATTTGGTCACATGTCACTCATGTTATGATCCATTGCAATAACAGAAAAATGAAGTTTTATGGAGCAGGGGTACAAATCTGAGCTATGACTTTTAAAAAACTGAAAGCCTTTGACGGGGCAATTTTCTGGTAATTGACAGCAGGCCTGTTTTTTTTTTTTTTGTTTTTTTTTACATCAGAGCAGTATGGTGAGTGTCTGAGGGCTATGAGTGTCCCTATTGTTGTGAAATACACATTTATGACCACATGCATCCCCTCCTGATACGTCATTCATTGTTTATTCAGAATTCAGTTTTGCTTCAACCCTCAGACCCTGTGGGCGGGATCAGTCTGCGGACATTATGCCGATATGAGCAGTGAGTCACTGGGAAAAAAAAGAGGGGTTAACTGCGTTTGTGTGTGTGTGTGTGTGTGTGTGTGTGTGTATGATTATATGTAGTGGGCCTACATCTGTCAGAGTGTGATTACTGTGTTAGGAGTTTATGAAACAGCCTCTGTATCAACATTATTCATGCCCCTTAGGCCACAGAGTGAAAGGCCTTTTTCATACTAGACTGGAAAAGAGGATTAGGCAGAATACTATGAGATGTGTGGCAGAGAAAAACATGTTGTACAATACCAGCATTCAAACGCTATTCAATCAAACAAATCATCTTTTCTCCAAAAATATGATTTGTCTGCTCAATTAGATTCAACTATAGTCAGCTATTGTTCTCTTTTGTTGGAACCGCGAAACATCAAAGGAAAATGCTGTTTTTCACAGTCAAGCAAAAGCCGGTGACAGTGTGATACTGCCACAAGTCAGAGATCAGGATTATATATAGTCTTATATTAACACATTCTATTGTGGGTGTTTGAATGGACAAGCAGGCACAATAAACAATATTTGTATCAGTTACGATAACACGAGTGTACTCGTGACAGCGACTGCTAAAATGCCATCATCTCTACAGTGAAAACAGACTTGAAAGCAGGGCATGAAATGTGAAAAGCAGAGAAGTTAAAAAACAAGCCAACAATTCAGGAAGATAATTTAAACAACTTCTTTATAATGGCTTTTTTGCTATGAGCAGATTCTTTGATAAGTTTAGTTCAGTTCAGTATATTCACAAATCAATTAAAATGCAGTTACAACCATGATTATACATGAAATAGTCATTTGTGAAATGAGACTCCCCAAAAGCTACCTAGAGCTTGTAAATAGGGGCCTATTACAAATCAAAAGGTTTGAATACGTTTTAGTAGTTTGAGGAACTGTGGGATTGAATGAGGAAGTTAGGAGAGACAGAAAAGTGTGCGAGGGTAGTGCAGGACATGTATGAGGAAAAAGAGTGGTAAGATGTTGGGTAGAAGCGACAGAAGGTTTCAAGGTGGGGGTGGGATTGCATCAGAGATCGGCTCTTGTTTGCAATGGTGATGGACAGGCTGACAGATTAGGTGGACTATGATGTTCGCAGATGATATTGTGATCTGTAGTGAGAGTAGGGAGCAGGTGAAAGAGAGCCCGGAGAGGTGGAGGTATGCACCAGGGAGAAGAGGAATGGTGGATGAGTTTAAATACATGAGGTCAACCATCCAAAGCAACTGACAGTGCACAGGATAGGTGAAGAAGAGATTAAATGCAGGGTGGAGTGAGTGGAGATGAGTGCCAGGGGTGCTTTGTGACAGAAAGATAACAGAGAGAGTGAAAGAAATGGTTTACAGTAGTAGACAGTACTGTACAGTACTGTACTATAGACAGTTGTGAGAAATTCTGTGATGTATGGTTTGTAGATGGTGATACTGACAAAAAGACAGGAGGTAGAGCTGGAAGTGGCAGAGATGAAGATGGTGAGATTTCCACTGGCAGTGACTGGGATGGACAGGATTAGAAATGAGTACATTAGAGGAACAACTCAGATTGAGCAGTTTGGAGATAAAGCTGGAGAGGCAAGCTTAAGATGGTTTGGACATGTGGGGAGGAGGGATAGTGGATATATTGGACAAAGGGTGTCGTAGAAGGAGCAGAACGCAGAAGGAATAGAGAACGACCACAGAGAAGGTACATGGATACAGCGAAGGAGGACAAGTTGGTGTAACAACAGAAGACACAAGGTGCAGATGATCTGCCTCCATCTCACCCTATACAGCAACCAAAATGAGAAGAATAAGAAGAAGACTTGGGACTGTTCATAACTTGTCTTACCATCTCACTGCTTGTATTTCTTGTTAGGAAGAGAATTAAACTCTCTCTCTCTCACACACACACACACACACACACACACACACACACACACACACACACACACACACACACACACACACACACAAACAGTGCTTACAAAATATGCTGCCATTTTGCTTGTGCACACACAGTAAAACTCACAAGCACACAGTTTAGTGTTGACAGAGTCCCGTGCTGCTTCTATCCTGTTATTCATTATGGATTCTTCCCAGGGGATTGATATGCACACATAAATACAAACACATTTAAAGTAGTTCTTTGCATCCACTGAACTGGATTATAACTGACACTGGATTTAAATAACAGCAGTTCAAGGATACAGAAAGTACTGTCTGTACTGCTCGACCAACCACAACTTCAGGGAATGAACTGAATTTTGCTGATTCATGAATGCTTTATAAAATTGTTTGTTGCAGGAAATTTTAACGGGTCTTTGTCTTAGGGTGAGTGGCCATATAGTGTCATTTTGGATCCCCATATGAAAATAATATCCCTGGAGTAAAAAACTACAACCCTCTGCTTGACTTCCTATGTGACAGAAGAGCAATTAGTTTATAAGAGACCTGGACTGAACACTTTATTTTCCACTCCAAGTTACTTACCCTCTGATTCTGAAATATTTCTATTAAAGCTGTGACAAAGTTCAACCAGAGAAACATTTTTTCTCTCTGCAATAAACCTTATGTTCTGGCAGGACCTTTTCCAGTAATTTTTATTTATTCCTATTTAGATATTTTGACAGCTCTTATTACCTTACTTAAAATACAACAGACAGGCTGCTTTTGTCTGGGTTAATTGAAAGACATTCAGAAAAGGTGACTAAAGAGGAGGCCCACACTAGGTAAACTGTTTCCACTGTCCATTGCTCCTTACATCCCTATAACTCTACTATTTCACATCTCTCTCCTATACCACCCTTTTCTAGTCCCTCTACTTCTCTCCCTTTTTCTCAGCACTAATTTCTGAGGTCAACTCAATGGGATTTGCTTTAACAGTGATGATGATTTAACAAAATAAGTTTTGATTCACTGCAAATTACAATGTGTGGACTATCATCTTTGGGCCAGTAATTTAAATGTAAATGAAATGTGTCCCTGAAACACACAGATAGAGAAGACAGTGGCAATCAGGTTGTTTTAATGACCTTTCATATCACGCAGTAACATGGTTGTTTACAAACAAACAGAAAGCGGTCAGACTTGTTTACCTATTAAACAGTAGTGACAGATGTGTTTACAATCCACAAACACAGTCAGCCTGTGATGATTTTAATATTTATACCTGAGCTCTCCTGAAAAACTCAGACACACAGGAGAAAAATGCATTTAGAATACTTAACATGGAATTTTAACATTTAAAAGAACAACAGAAATATTGTTAACTGTTTTCCAAAAATAAGTCAGTTTTGGTGCTTGCTGAAATTTCTGATATGAACATACAGTTTGTTCCATAAGTTTTGGGACAACTGACAGATTTGTTTTATTTTGCCCCTGTACAACACTGAAGTAGATCTTAAATCAAAGAATCAAAATGTGATTAAAGTGCAGACTTTCAGCTTTCATTCAAAGGGGTAAACAAAAAACTGAATTAAAAATTAATAGTTATTTTAATACATAATCCCACATTTTCAGAGGCTCAAAAAGGAATGGGACAGTTGACTGGCAAGCAGTTTCATAGGCAAGCAATGTCTGTACCCTCATTATTCCATGAGAAACTAAACTGATCTGGAAAAATCTGGAGATGATTCCAAGTCCTGAGAATGTATTTGGTAGCTATTCACTGAAGCTCTCAACAAAGAGACCCAATGAGATGCTGATGCAAGTGAAGGAGGCCAACTTTAGGCTGAAAACCAAAATAAATCTTTCAGAGAGATAGAAAAAACTTTAGAAGTGGTCAAAAACAACAATCATGTACATTGTAAAAAAGAAGGAATACACTGGCCAGCTCAGTAACACTGGAAGGTCTGGAAGACCACAGAAGACAACTAATGTGGATGATCACAACTAATGTGGATGATCACAGAATTTTCACAGAAACCCTCTCATAACATCTAGCCAAGTCAGAAACACTCTCAAGGAGGTATTCTCTCTGTTCAGATCCAGGCAAATGCTGCAAAATTGATCAAACAGTGCTTCACAGTGCAAATTGATAACGACCCAAAGTATATTGCAAAAGCAACCCAAGAGATTCACAAGGCAACAAAATGGGATATTCTTTAATGGTCAAGTCAGTCACCTGATCTCAACCCAACAGAGAATGCTTTTCAGTTACTGGAGACAAAACTGAGGGCAGAGAGGCCTACAAACATGCAGCAATTGAAGGCAGCTGCAGTAAAGGCCTATCAGAGTATCTCAAAGGAAGAAACATAGCATATGGTGATGTCTATGGGCTATAGACTTCAAGCAATCATTGACTGCAAAGATTTTCACCCAAATATTAAAACCAGTTCCTTACATTTAAAATTATGTTAGCTTGTCCCGTTACTTTTGAGCCTCTAAAAATGTACATAATGTAAACATCAGGGTGATATTGGGATGAAAAGTCTGATTAATGGTGACAACATTGGTTTTTTAAAGTTCACTTTTTAGTACCACAAGAAATGACGATGGACACAAGTTTTAAGACTCATGGGGAGACTTTTCTATTCCATAATGGACTTAAAAAGGGCATAAAAGGGCAGAATGTGCAGATTTTGCATTTTATTTCTGCCAGCCAATACATGCAAAACTATCCTTTCTGGTTGGTAATATTAGATTGGTAAACCTATTAAAATCATAAGAGATTATGGTTTTTTTCAGTACCACAGCTCTAGAGAGATGACTATAGACTATTTCTGCAGGACTATTGCCTCTGACTTGTGGATCTGTCTTGATTTATTGCTTTTGTTTTCATCATTCTCTGCTGTGCAGTTCACTACAGGTGTAGCTGCCTATAGAAATGATTCATAATTTATTTCATGTTTGCAACTTTTTTCCATGTTGCTGCAGATGAGGTGAAGTACAGGAACAGAAATAAAAGAAAATGCAGAAATAAAGAGAGGGAGAGAGGGACAGCATGTCATAGACGTAGAGGTAAAGTAGTGAGAGAGGGAAGACCAAGATAAAGATTGCCAAACAGAGAGGAAGAGAGGGAGAAAGAAGGTACAGAAATTGTCAGACATGTAGCTATATAGCAAAAAGTAAGAATAAAAAAGAAGACTTGTACGCTTTTCTAATTATGTGTGGTCATTTACTAAATCTTCTTTTACTGAAAAAAAAGATGTTTTAGTATATGTAGATCAAAATAGAAGTATATGTAGAGCAAATTGAACACCATTTAGTTGCTGGATGTACTGTATTGTTCTCATAAATATTAAAATATTGACATTCATTGGCTTCTATCAAATGGGAAAAGTAACTAACAAAGATGAATGAGACAACAGCAAAAAAAGCTACAGTACTTCACTAAATTAAGCAATTTAATATGTTCATGTTTCAGGTGATTGGGAACACATATTGACCATGACCTGAGGTTAAATTTCTTACTTTTCCTACTCAGAGTACAATATGCAGTGTGCAACTTGGCATGCATAATAAAAGAGTGCATTAGGCCTTTGATATTACCTACATGCATTCATCTTTGTGCTCTTGAAATGTTCCCACGCTGCTACCAGAATGCAAACCCCACCACTGTAGGCTATGTTTTCTTTGATGTTGTGAAGGAAATGCATTGCAACTTAATGATCTTTGGCCTTCACATTTTACTCACTGGCTGCATGTTTTACATTTAACTAAAGAAAGTGATTAGGCATGCATTAAAATGTCAAAAGTCAATTTTATTTGCCGTATGCCTGTATTAAAATTGTAATGTATGTGTTAGAATCATTTTCCCCTGGGATTAATAAAGCATTCTGACTCTATTTCTGATTTTCCCAGCATTAGTTTAATAAAACATTGGAGAAAATTGTCAAGGTCTATTGACATGAAATATCTGCAACTTTTGTTTCACATATAAATAGAACCTAAAACAAAAATATTTTCACCAAATGCATGAAACAAATAGACATCCATCCATCCATCTCCTCCCTAAT
This sequence comes from Etroplus canarensis, assembly GCA_015106775.1. Taxonomy (NCBI): domain Eukaryota; kingdom Metazoa; phylum Chordata; class Actinopteri; order Cichliformes; family Cichlidae; genus Etroplus; species Etroplus canarensis. The sequence goes on along the minus strand of VUQH01020329.1, from coordinate 5,996 downwards.
TAATAAATAACAACAAAAGCTTAAAAACCAAATATGTACTTACCAATTACAATAAGAACAAAGCTGCTTTGCACCTGTAATCTTCCGTTTTACATATCAGACATTAATGTTTAAATAAGTAAACCACGTCAAGAGTGACATTTTAATAACTAGTTTCAAACTGTTTTCTGATCATTTCTTGAACAGACTATAAAGCAAATAAGCACTGTATGTAGTTTAAAATATAACTACCTTTTGTTATCCAAGGACAGCAGGCATACATTATCCACATGTGGATAAAAGGAACACAGTCACCTTCTTGAACCATAGATTTTACACTGCTGCTAAAATATGGACAAGCACACTCAAATACACATGGTAACATAATGCCATACTGCATGACTTTGCATGACTTTAACTGCCCTGCTTGATCCACTCACAGGAGCATGATAAGCAGACAGACAGTATTTAGAGATACTAAATACTGCTTTCCTTGGTTGAATGTGGTCCACTCCAGATTCATTCATGCTACCACAGTCTCCCCCTCAGGGAGAGTCTGATTCCCATCCAGTGCAGCATTAATCAATACATTCAGTTAAAGGGTATATTTTTTAAAAAAACTAAAGAGATAATTTCACACATTACACTAAATATAAAGAGTAAACTACACTTTCAATTTAAATGCAAAACCTTGTCCTTCTGTCTCAGGGTCTGTGTTTGCACACTGACTAAAGTATGTTTGTCAGCTGGAGTTGTTATTTTTCTCTGCAGCATACGCCTCAATGGGCTGTCTGTCTTTTTGGATGGAGCTGGGAAAGACAAATTGACAGCTTCACACAAACACATACAAATACCCACTCAGGCGCACACACAAACACACACACACACACACACACACACACATATATATATATATATATATATATATATATATATATATTGGCTGATGAACTGAGTGACAGTTTCACAACTTAAATGAACAGAGGGAGAGACTTGATGCTCCAAGGCAAAGGAGAGCAGAAGTATATGAGCCACTTTTACTGCCTGAGGGTGAAGACATTTCCAAATTAGACCAAACACACACACAAACACACACATGCACAGAATGGCTTTTGTTACTGCCATGCAACTGTCTGTACATACTGGATTCAATGACCATTTCTGACAGAGATGCTGAGAAAGCTGTGCAGAGCAGCTGATCAAAGAGAGTATATAGATACATTAATACAGTGGTCATCCCTCACGTCGCTTTGACTTCACTGCTTCAACAGATTTGATCAGCTTTTGCAAATCATTTGTCTAGAAAGTCACACTTTAAAAGTAGATAAGTGGATCTGTTGTATTAAAAACACTTTTCTCTCATAAAATTGGATGTCAGACTCTTCCTGAATTGAAATGTGATAGGGAAAAATGCAAATGTTTTACAACTCACCACTGAGTGTGGAACAACATAGCAGGAAATAAAAGAGTGAATCTGATCATGGTGCTAGTTTTAGCTAGTTTGAAATGAATAGGCCTCGACTACTCTGGCATAAATATAATCAGGTTCATAAGTATATGGACAATAACTCAGTTTTGCAGTTTTGTGTATTCATACCGTCACGGTGGATTTTAAATCAGTTAAGATGTGATTGAAGTGTAGATTTTCAGCTTTAATTCAAGGACTTTAAAAAAGTATTAGATAAACTGTTTAGGAATTACACTATTTTCAGAGGCTCAATGGTAATTTTACAGTAATCGATAGACAACTAGTTTCTTGGATAGGTTCCCTCAATATTCCATGTCAAACTAAACAGATAAAAGATCTGGCTTTGATTACAAGTGTTGAACTTGCATTTAATAGCTTTTCACTGGAATTCTCAATATGAGGTTGAGCTTTTGATGCAAGTGAAAGAAACCATAATTAGGCTAAAAAACTAAAATAAACCAATGAAAAAGAAAATAAAAACTTTAAAGGAAGGAAAGCACTGGCAGGCTCAGCAACACATAAAAAACCTGGAAGAGAATGGAAGACAACTAAAGTGGATGATCACAGAATTCTTTCCTTGGTTTAGAAAAATACTTCACATTATGTAGGTCAGTGTACCACTGTCTAAAGGTGTGTCCCAATTCAAGAACAGCATCCTTCAAAGTATGCATCCTAGGTAGGCCGCATAGACCACGTCTTTCATAGACTGAGAAGAATTAGAAGGCTATAAAATGTACAATCAAGAGATGCCTTAATAAATGGACAGCCCCAAAAAGACTAGGGTGCTGCATTAAATATAAATAAAAACACAATTCATTGATTTGCAAATTCATAAACCAATATTTGAATCACAAAAGAACACAGAAAACATATCAAATGTTGAAAGTAAAAAAATTTACTATTTCATAAAAACTAATACTTCATCTTAAATTTGATGGCATCATCACGTGTCAATAAAGTTGTGACAAGTGCAATAAATGGCTGGAAAAGTAAGTGGTACTAAAAGAAACAGCTGGAGGAACATGTTGCAGCTAATTGAGTTAAATGACAACAGGCCAGTAATGTGACTGGGTATAAAAAAGAGCACCTTGGAGAGACAGAGTTTCTCAAAAGTAAAGATGGGCAGAGGTTCAGCAATTTGCAAGAAACATCTACATCATCTGGCAAACATGGTGGAGGCAATGTTATAGCATAGGGATGCATGACTGCCTGCTGATAGAAGTCACAGGATAATTTCTCAAGTGTCCGTGGTTATACTTTCTGCTTAGATTCATGCAAATGTTGAAAACTGATTGGACAAAGCTTCACAGTACAAGTGGATAATGACACAAAGCGTACTGCAAAAGCAACCCAAAAGTTTCTCAAGTCAAAGAAATACTTTTTTTGTGTGTTGTCCATGGCTTTTAGACTTCAGGCAGTTATTGACTGCAAAGGAATTCCATCCAAGTATTAAAAACAATCCTCATATTTAAAATCATGTTAGTTCATCCTATTACTTGTGAGCCTCTGCAAATTGGGACTATGTATAAAAATGGCTGTAATTTCTTAAGAATTAATGCAATACTTTTGTCAAACCACTCGAATTAAAGCTGAACGTCTGCATGTAAATCACATTTTGATTGTGATTTTGATTTTAAATCTACTCTGGTGATGTACAGATGTAAAATTTATTAAAAAGTGTCATTGTCTAAATACTCATGGATCCCACTGTATGTTTAATAAGGATGAATAAGGTCTGCAACATTTTTCATTTGGTGAGCATAACGTGACATCATGTAAAAAGAAAGAGAACAGCAAAAGCCACGAGAAGAGCTGACTTTGGAGTTTTTCCCTTCCAGTAGTCTAACATTACACAACGAAGAAAGAAGAGAGAGGCTGTGAAGAAAGAGAAGCAGAGGGAGGGAGCAGAAGAAGAGGTTAGGAAAAGGAGGGATCACATCCTCTACCCTTCACCTCTTGCTCATCTGTTTCTCACCTTGTTTGAAGGTTTTATGTACTCTAGTTTGTCTTTTCTACTCTCTTTCTCCTCTTTGTCTCCTTCACTTACTCATCCTTTCCTTTCTTCCTTTTTCATCCCTTCCTCTTTTCCTCAGGCTACATATCACATACATTTCCCCTATGTTTCTCCTCTACATCCTCTTCCTATTCCTTCCCCTGTGACTTTCTCCCCCTCTTCCACCTCCCTCCAGTGACCGGACGTCCTCCACTTTCCTCTCCAGTTTGTGTCTTTTCATTTTCCTCTTCTTTCTACTCTTCCCTGTGACAGACTTCCATCCTGCATCACTGCCCTCTCTCCTCATCCTGCCTCTGGTTTTCTACCTTTCTCCCATTATCATGTCCTCTCTATAGCCCCCACTGCTGCTCTCTTCCTCAACCACATCCCTTTATTCTCCTCCTCCTGTCCCTGCTGTTGCTGTCCTCCACCCTTCTTCCCTTCTCTATTGTCCCCTCCCTTCCCTGGCTAGCTCTATGTCCCAGGGCTCGTTAAACAATGTTCACATTCCTGACATCATCTACAGAGTGCCTCCTATATGGATGACACTGTGTGTGTGAAAGAGAAAATATGTATAGTCTAAACTGAAAAAAACTGCAAGCGTGCATTCATTGCTTTGAAGCGAAAACAATGAGATCTTGTAAAAAAAAAAAAAAAAAAAAGAAATATAAAGAAATAAA
>VUQH01020307.1:1589-17051 GCA_015106775.1 Etroplus canarensis | reverse complement strand
TTGAGATTTTCCCTGGGAGTGACCAGGATGGACAGGATTAGAAATGAGTACATCAGAGGGACAGCTCATGTTGAGAAGCTTGGAGACAAAGTCAGAGAGGCAAGGCTGAGATGGTTTGGACATGTTCAGAGGAGGGATAGTGGATATATTGGACAAAGGATGTTGAAGATGGAGCTGCCAGGCAGGAGGAGAAGAGGAAGACCACAGAGAAGATTCATGGATGTAGTGAAGGAGGACATGCAGAGGGTTGGTGTGAGGGAAGAGGATGCAAGGGATAGGGTGAGATGGAGGCAGATGATCCGCTGTGGCGACCTCTAACGGGAGCAGCCGAAGAAGAAGATACAATATATATAGACAAAAATATTGGGTCCACCCCATTCTAAATTCATTGACATTAATATGGAGTTGGTGCCCTATTTGCAACTATAACAGCTTCCGCTCAAAGGCTTTCAAGATTTTGGCGTGTGTCTGTGGGAGTTTTTGTCCATTCGTCCAGGAGAGCATTTGTGAGCTTAGACACGGATGCTAGACGAGAGGGCCTGGCTTTCTAGTTCATCCCAAAAGTGTTTGATGGGGCTGAGATTAGAATAAGTAAAGTTCTTCCATGTCAAACTCATCTAGCCGTGCCTTTATGGACCTTACTTTGAGCACTGGGGCACAGTCATGCTGGAGGAGAAAAGGGCCTTCCCTAAACTGTTCCCACAAAGTTGGAAGCATAGATTTGTCCAAATTGTCTTGGCAAGCTGAAGCATTAGGGTTTCCCTTCACTGGAATTAACATTATCCCTCCTCCACTAATCTTTACACTTGGCACAGTGTAGTCAGGCGTTTGCCAAACTGTGACTCGTCCAACAGACTGTCAGATAGAAAAGCGTGATTTGTCACTTCTCAAAACACATTTCCAGTGACAGTGTGCATTAACACTACTCCATCTAGTGCTTGGCATTGCACCCGGTGATCTAAGGCTTGCACACGGCTGCTTGTCCATGGAAACCCATGTCATAAAGCTCCCACAGTTTTCTGTGCTGATGTTAATGCCAGAGGAGGTCTGGAACTCGGCAGCTAGTGAGCCAGCATTATATCGGCGACTTTAACACGTTATGCATCTCAGTACTCGATGACCTTCCTGAGTTGCTGTGGTTCTCAAATGCTTCCCCATTGGGGATCAATAAAGTAATATCTTGTTTTTCCACTTACAGTTCATGGTGGAATATCTAGGAGGGAAGAAATCTCACCAACTGACGTGTTCCAATGGTGGTATCCTATTACAGCACTGCACTGGCTGTCAGGGAACTCTTTAGAATGATCCATGTAGCAAATGTTTGTAAAGGTAGACTGCACATCTAGGTACCTGAATTTATATATGTGAATTCAATGATTAAGAAGTTGTGGGATAAAATTGCATTTTAGAATGTTTTCTTCTTACTATATGAGCCACTGACTCTTAATACTGTTTGTATGCTTCTGTGTGGGCTAAGGCACATGCCTCCAGCTGCACCCACTTATCAATACAAGTGGGAAACCTTCAAGGATAGATGCATTATTAAATGGGACATTGGTCGTAGTGGATGAATGAAATATTGTATGAATAGCTATCAGACAAGGGGTGCATGTGTACACCAAGGTGAAATAGATGTATTCAGCAGGAGATTCTGGTACTTTTCATTTTAACTCTCAAGTGTAAGGGCTAAACAGAGGTCTTTGCCTTACGTTTTTGCTCATTATATTTGATTTAAAGTGTAACCATTTCACAGATTGAACCCTGAATAATGCTGGAATGTAGTAGTCACACTGAATATGTTTCAACTACTGTCACATTCTATAATCTGCAGTATGTAACCTTTGAAAAGAAATATAGAATTTAAAAAATAAGAGTATGGATAAGCTTGGAAATAATTGTGTCTGAAACTGTCAGGTCACTGGCAAGAGAGGAATATATTGGTGTCAGGAAGTTTAACTGGATGGATAAAATAAATTATATTTGAATCAGATATTTATATAAAAGTGTGTGTGTGTGTGGGTGAGGGGGACGACAAAGTGCGGCCCAATATTTTTGCCTACATTGTGTATATCCACTGTAGTGTCACCAAGAATATGGATAATAAAATGTAAAGTATAAATAAGAGTTAAATTTCAAAATCTCAGTATATTCAAATAAATGTAATGTAGACTGAACTATGTTCATGTTTTCAGTTTGATATACATTTTTTATTACAAACCTTTTATGCAGCATTTTAACTTTTAATCTCATCATAAGCACAAGTGTAGGTACACTCACACAGAGTCTGTGGCAACAGATTTTCCCCATAGATCACTGCAGAAAATCCAGATTCAGTTTGGGCATTAATGAACCTGTCAAGTGTCAAATAACTGCAGCTGAATTTTCCTGCTAAAAATCAAAAAGGTAGAATTGACCAAATTATAACAAAAAGTTTAAACCTAGCTCTAAATCAATAAACAATATCAGTAATCACTATGTCTGTGCCCCCAAACAAATGACACTGACAGGACTGTGACATTTTTTTCTGAAACACAAACCTTTATTTTCAGTTTGACACTAAATGCAAGCCTGTAGGCTAATAATATTTTTCTTTAAGAAATTCAGTCATCCATATTATTAGAGGACTCTCAGCAAAGAACATTTCTGAAAAGGAAATATTTTTCTGAACCTTATTCTTTTCTAGAACTTTTGAAGTAACATCAATGAAACAGTCAAACATACAAAAATATCAGCATGCATAACAGCCCATTTGTGTCAACAAACAGTCCACTGAGGGTGTAAAGGGGAATGTCAATGAACCAAGAGTTGGGAGTTCTGTAGAGTCCAGCAAAAGAGACCAGTCAAAGACAGACACAGAATGAGATGATAAATTATAACAAATTAAGATAGTCAACGTAACGACATTCAAAGTTCAAACAGAAGGTGTCAACTGTCCGGCAGGTTCTCCTGTGAAGTCAGTGATGGGTTTCCAGTTCCACGATGGTCCACTCTCCCTGTGGAGAAGCAGCGTCTTCTGGGGAGAAGCTGGTCACAGTGATGCTTGTGGAGGAGTCCTCCATGGGAGAGATGAGCTCTGCCCAGCGCTTGAAGGTCTCCTTCTCTGGGGACACGAAGGCCTGCGAGTCCAAACAGTCACGTGACAGAGACAGAGTCTGCTTGATAAGGTACTGGGCCAGGTTGAGCTCCTCAGGCACAGGGTTTATGATGCCCAGATTTGACTCGTGCTCTGACAAGAGCTGCCTGAGCAGGCTCCAGTCCCGCTCGGCAAAATCACTGCTTTTGTCCCCATCCCCTCTTTGTATTTCTTCCTCTGCTTGCTGTTTAACATTCCTGTCCTTTTCCGAAAAGTGCTCAAAGGCTTCCCCCACATCCATCTCGTAAATGGGAGAGAGGGCTTTGGATGGTCGGCGGTCATGTTTGCAGCTTTGATCCAATCTGTCACAACCATTGTCCCCTAAAAACAATTGACAATACTGCAAAATGACAAACTGAATCACTCCTGCACAGTTCTTTTACTCATTTGAGAGACTAGTTGCTGCCAACTAAAATAAAACACATAACTGAAAATTTACCCTTAAGGCAACTGTTCCCTTTAAAAAAATATTCCATAGTGATGTCAGGTGAGGACAACACAGTTTATCAGTTCAAAACCCACCCATCACTTCAGATATGTATGTCAAAGGGCAGCCAGTTGCTTTAAAGATAACATACAGAGGATTGCTTTGTGAAATGCATCTCTTTATCCACCTGTTCAAACAAAGTAAGCCATGCATTGCCAGCACCAGTGAGCTTTGCATTTGCCAGGAAATAACAGTGATATGTTTTGAGATTTACGTGCAGGCAGACAATAAACAGACTTGAATACGGTCACAGAAACTGAAATGTGAGCAACACTTTTACTTCGTAGGACAAAAGATGGCATACCGCCAAGTTTCTTTTGACATTCTTTTGTCTTTTCTATCTTTAACAAATTCCAAAATGGGAAAAGACGAAGAATAACAAAATATGTCAAAGTGGTGCAGCAGGATTTCTTTTTCTGAATATAACAGTGAAAAAAGAGAGACATGGCAGGACCATGATGGCTGCTCTAGACACACATCACATACTTTACAGAGGAGGCTACTGACACTACACAAAACCTACTGAACAAAAGCGTACAGAAAACAAAACCATTTTCTCAAGATAAACCTCTACGTATCTAGACATAGGTCTACTGGGTATGACAGGAGGAAATGGAAAAATCAAACAAAAACATATATAAATAAAGGCTGGTGAAGGGGAATGAGAAATGAATTTTAACAATAGCATGCATGTGTGCAGTGCAAAATTAAGAAAATTAATCAACAAAATAAAAAAACTCCTTGAGTACAAATAAAGAGGAACGGAGATAGGTGGGAAACGTTTCCCGGTATAACAATCTTTTCTGAGAAGCAGCGGCAGTTTGGTGCCGTCTACTTTGTGTCACTTCATCACTCTCCAGAAATATGAAAAAAGGAAAAATGTAATTTACCTGACTACAATTTTTAAATGGTGCTATATAGAGCATTTTAACAGCAATACATTTTTTTTCATTTGTTAGTATAATCACTGTAAACATAAATCACCAGCTGCAGCTATGTTCATGCATTTTTTTCCATTCTTGCTAAAGATTCTGTGTCATCTGATTACATGGGATGTGTTTTATCACAGTCTGGTGTTTACATGTGCAGATGTACTTGACTGCAACAGTTGGACATGCATAAAAGTGAATCAATATGCCATGCATTAATCTTCTTTAATTTAATCTCTTATTTCTTTGCCATGCGTTTGATCAGTTCACTGAAAATGGATATTTACAATGCCTATAAAAAGTATTGCTTTAATAAATGAAACCATGCTCAATATAAATTGGCTTTTTGTCATAAATTTGCAAAAAAAAGCTTCTGTCATGTTAAAGTGAAAACAGAGTTTCACGAACTAATGTCAATTAATCAAAAATAAATTTTAGCATAAATATTCACCTTCTTTAAAGGGGCAAACCTAACTACACAGAGGTTCAGTTAGTTAGCTAGTTGAGCCCAGCAGTGTCACAATTAGTGAAATGGAGATCACCTGAGTGCAGCTGATGTGTGTGTCAGTGATTGTAGTGTAAAAACACCCGCGTCTGGGAGGTCCAGTCTCCAGTTCATCAGTATACCTGCTACAGTTGCAACATGAGGACAAAAGAACACTCCAAGCAACTCAGAGAAAAGATCATTGAAAAATATAAATTAGGAGATGCTACAAAAAGATTTCCAACTCACTGGAAATCCCATGATGTTGACTCAAATCCATCATTAAGAAATGGAAGGAGTATGGTACGTGTCTAAATCTGCCTAGAGCTGGCCGTCCTCACAAACTGAGAGACCGGGCGAAAAGACGACTGGTGAGGGAGGCCACCAAGACACCTACGACCATTCTGAAGGGGTTAAAAGCTTCAGTGGCTCAGATGGGAGAGATTGTACATACTGTTGCCCGGGTTCTTTACCAGTTGAAGTTGTATGGGAGAGTGAAAAAGAGAAAGCCACTGTTAAAAAAAAAAAGCTTATATGAAATTGTTCCTGGAATATGCCCAAAGGCATGCAGGAGACTAAAAGATCAAATGGAAGAAGGTTCTTTGGTCTGATGAGACAAAAACTGAGCTTTTTGGCCATCAGACTAGATGCTATATTTGGCGAACACCAAACACAGCACATCACCACAAACACACAGTCTCCACCATGAAGCATGGTGATGGCAGCATCATACTCTGGGGATGCTTCTCAGCAGCAGGCCCTTGAAGGCTTGTAAAGGTAGAGGGGAACATGAATGCAGAAAAATATCACCTAATCCTGCAGGATAATTTGACTCGGTCTGCAAGAGAACTACAGCTTTGGAGATTTATTTTTGAGCAAGACAACAACCCCAAGAATAGAGCAAAACCTACACAGAAATGTTTCAAAGACAACAAGGTGAATGTTCCAGATTGTCCAAGTCACAGCCGAGATCTCAATCTAATCGAGAATCTGTGGCTGGACTTAATAAGAGCTGTTCCTACCCAATCCCTGAGCAACCTAACAGAGCTTGATCTGTTTGGCAAGGAAGAATGGAGAAAAACTGCAGTGTCCAGATGTGCCAGCCTGATTGAGACATATCCACTAAGACTCAGTGCTGTGATTGCAGCCAAAGGTGAGTTTACTAAATACTGTCCTAAAGGGGGTGAATATTCATGCAAACCTTTATCTTATATATGTTTAATTAATTGACATTAGTTTATAAAAAAAACTCTTTTCACTTCGACATGAAAGAAGCTTTTTTGCAATTATGGTTCAAAATCCTTTCATTCTTCAACGTGCTGGTATTAAAAATAACTCTCTGCAGGGAAACAGCTGAGCTTGGAAGCTACCATTTTTGGAATGGGCAGAAACGTACGTCGACACCACAGACTGTAATAAAGGATGGGCGTAGCCACCATGATGTTAATGGATTCTGCATTTTGAAGGATCGATATGTCTGTGTAGATTCTCGGTCATCCAAGTCATGGCAGTCTTGAGTGCTTGAGTTAAAGGGGAGGAGTGCTCGGACGTGTACACAGGGGAGCACAAACAACCACTCCACAGAGCCAGCTCATTGGGACAAGTGGTACATCTGCACTTAAAGGAGATGGACAATCTTGAGAATACTGATGCTTTGGACAGAGAGGACAGATTTGAGAGAGAAGTAAAGGAGGCCATCTACGAATGTCCACCTGGAATGTCAATTACCGAACAAACGTAGTGACCTATGACACCGGCTATCAGCTACCGATAACGGAGTCTTGAAATCCCTTCCCCAACTTACACCTTGGCTCAGGTGACCCTAATGACCCAGGCATTGATTCACACCACGGTTCACGTGACCCTAACGACTCACATGATGACAGAGTGCATCAACAACTCTCCAGACCACCTCCAAGGTGACAATTCCTCTAGGGGTTAAATACCATCCCCATGAGATTTTAGAACTGAAGAAGCCTTGGCTGTGAGGTGAAACATTGCCAAGAATCTTAAAAAGAAGTCTGGCTGTCTTTAATGCAATTAGCAATTAAGACTTTAAGTGTCAATTCATTTAGCTGACTGTTTCCGGAGCCAGATATCATATTTAGACAAGAGTGTGGAGTGCCATCAGCTAAAACTAATAAGCTTGGTTAGCAAGCTGCATCCATAATCTGCATAATCAGACACCTGCTAGTTAGTGCTGAGTAACCGACTAATAAAATACTAATATTTCCTTCACACAGACAGAAACTATGCACAGAGAGCAGGATGTAAACATGTTACTTGCATGGCAGAAGCTGGGCAATTTAACATGGGAGCTGACTCTGGAGCCAGTCTCAGGTGCCCTTTTTTTGAGAAACTGTTTTTAACTCCTCTGCACTGGCTTAATTTTCCAGCCGTGGAGGTTGCCTCTGTGTCCACACACATTTATGTCGAGACAGGAAAGATACAGCCAGAAAGTAATCAAATTAAATTGCTAACATGTAACCATTTTTCTTATCGATTTCGTAAAAGGTTTACGAGAATAAACTGCCTATTTATGGAATATTAGGCTCCATGTAAACAAAGCTGAGCAGTGTCCAGTGATTCTACATGGACCATGATGAACAACATCCTGCTCTGCATGTGCTTTATGCCGCTAGAAGTTTTTTATATCTCAAACAATGTTTGAAAGCTAAACATATTTATCCCTAAGAATAAATCAAAAATAAAAACCAACAGAAATGGAGCATCAGAAATGAGAAACATGCTTCAGCAGCATGTTCTGAGACAGTAGACAATGAAATTACTGGAATCAGAAAATGATCCTATAATGGTCTTATCGTATGAGTAATTATACCAACAAACCCAAATTAATTGCTATACTGATACTAAAACACTGTATATAGCACCTTCTGCTATGTCAAATAATCTATGGCTTAAAATGGCCAAAGACTTTGCATAAAATAAATAACAAAATTATCAAAAATTTTATTTATATATACATAAAAGTGCATTGATATAACCTTGTCACAAACAAGGCAGATTCTTTTAGACAAATACAATTTTATGATCAGTCTTAATGAAATGTACACTGTTTTTCCCTTTGATGTAAACTGAGTTTGGGCCTATATGCCACAGCCTAAAGGTAGTTCAGTTGTTTAAAATGTACAGCTTTATGAGACCAATTTCCATCTGTAAAAGGATATTAATGTTGCAAATTCAAATTTACAGCAGATTTAAGATGAGAGCAAGCTTTTAACTATAAAAAAATGACCACAGATTTCATTTGAATTTGAACTTGTATTTGTTACTAGTTGCTAAACTAGTACGCTCAGTAATATCCTTTTTTTCTGAAGGTGGGGTAAGGTACATAGTGGAAGGTCAAGGAATCAGAGTAAAGGAGAATGAATCTTGTGGGGATAAAATATACCTTCACTGATGGGAGTCTGGGGAGATAAGATGGGTTTGAATTTGGGGTCTAGGAAGGGCCCGTAGATCATACATTACCTGCTGGAGATTGTGCAGCATGTACAGGAGAGTCCCTTGTCAACTGAGGCTCATTTAAGTCTAGATGTAAATCAGCTCTCTTGCTTTCTGAAGGATTGGTGTAATTTCTGCTCATCCCTCCATTGTACTGTTCAGTGTGTCGCAGATCTAGGTGGCATGGACGCTCCTGGGGAGGTGTGTCTCTGATGTCCGAGTCCAAGGGAGGACAGCTGGACTTCACTCCGTCCACCTGGATGTGATTTTTCTCCTCCGGCATGGTGTCATGGATCTCTGTAAGGAATACAGATTTTTCCTCCTCTTCCTCCTTATGGTTTTTGTGCTTCATACCTGTGTTTTCAAGACAGTCCGGCAGGTGATTCTGTTGGTCATTGGAAATGGCAAACATGAACTGAGGACCTGTAGTGTCATTCTCAAAAACATCACAGGGAGTCGCAGCATCATGCGGCTGCTGAGGGGGAGTTTGGACACCGCCCTCCTCTGAGCCCAACTCCTCACACTCATCGACAGAAAGCAACACTGACCGGCGAAAGTTAGAAGTCGACTGGTAGTCAGGCTGGTCATTGTCCTGGTCAACTCCATCATCATCAAAGGCCAGGTTAACGATCCCCTGAAAGTGCGGCGAGGGTTCAGTTGGCGGCAGCGGGGCATGACCTGAAATCACTTCAACTTCTGACCTCTCATCTTCTGTTTCTTCTTCGTCATCATCTTCCTCTTCCTCCTCAGAGGAGAAGAGCTGGTGGCCAGGGACACTTTTTACAGTCACAGTAGCCTCGACTTCTGAGTGCTCCTCTTCCACTGGCGCCTCATCTCTTTGCAACCAGGAACGCGGGCGTCGCCTTACTCCCTCCTCCTCGCTGGTAGTCTCCGCTTCTCTTCCACGCAGGCGCACCTCCACTCTCAACCCGGCCCCACCTTCGTACATCTTTAGTTCTTCTGGGGTGCTGGTGTCACTGCTGCTGCGACCCAAGAAGTCGTGACAGCGCATGGTGCCGCACTTGGATACGCCTCTGTCGTTAGAGCAGTCATCATCCTGTGAGCCTCCCGCGTCGTAGTCCTCTGACCTTGGCTTGATATCATCAGAGGAAGTGGTGTGAGTGCTGCCAGTCTCAGATTCTGGGCTGACCTGATGGTGGATGCCGCTCCAGGAATCCTCTACAGGAGTGTCAGTGCTTCCTACGCTGCAGGGTGTGTCTACGGGCCGTTCACTGTCTCTTGGGGAATTTGGCGAGCTGACCTCATGAACTTGTTTGCTGCTCTTTTGAGGAGGGATGAACGTGGTTTGAGGCTGTTTACCTTTAATCTCTTCAGGTTGTTTGCAAGCATCCTCTATAGCAGATTTGACGTAGGGGGTGTTGCTAGCCGCTGACATAACACTGGTCTCATCTCGTGCACCAGCAGTGATTCCCAACTTTATTTCAGACTTCTGGAGACTCTGCTTAGGGCTTGATTCTAGATGCTGTGACTCTCTTCCATCCTGGCTTGTTGGCTGTGTATTGTATGCTGCAGGCTGAACAGAGGGCACCAACTCTGCAACATCTTTTTGCTCGACAGCATCTCCAGAGCCTTCATTTGGACCTAGCTCTGTTTTGCTGTCTGGCTTTTTACTGTTCTCTGCTTCTTTTCCTTTAGGTTCAGATTTCTTGGAGGCAGCAGCAGTAGAGGTTTTAGAGGTTCCTGTAGCTTTTGGTGAAGATTTCTCTGTAGATAATTCTGTACTACTTTTTGGCTTTGAGCCAGACTTGGCAGCTACTACTGAGGATTGCCTGGAGGGGACCGAAGAGGGTTTTGCTGGTTTAGCACTGGACTTAGCAGGGACTCCAGTGGATGAAACAGGTTTTGTGATCTTCTTTTTAGGTGTTTCACCAGCTACTTTGTCTACAGCTGCTGCTGATGGTTTCAAGCTATCCTTACTGTCTTCTTTCCTGGGAGAAGCTGTTTTTTTCATGGAGGATCCCTGCTTGGAGACTTAAAGTAAAAAAAGAGAAAAGTGCATTAATAATCTTCGGAAGTTTATTGTAAGGCAGTCAATTAAGCAGATATTGAGGACTTTACCATGTTGGTCTGGTGTGCTCCTACCCTTGGTGTCTGCCCTTGCTGCTGTCACTGCAGCAGTGACTTCTGCACCAGTCTTGGGTTTGCTAGTTTCTCTTCCACTTGACTTTTTGGTAGGACTGATCAAACAGGGAGGCAAAACAAAAATTACTTTTCCCACAATTTAACATGTAATCAATACTTCTGGTTCATGCCATCATAAAAATATTTATGAGAACAGTTGAAGAGAAAGGGAATTATGAACTAATATTTAACACCAGCGGGGGGCAGCAATGTTATTTCTCCCATTCTGTCAAGGGCAAGCGTCTGAGACATGAGTAGACTATCAATACAAGGAACTTTCAGTTGTTACTTGTGTCCTTGGGAAGGATGTTTTTTCCCTGACTTTAAACAAAGTCTGACTTTTGGAACACAAACACAGAGAGCACATTTTTAACAGTCTGAGATGGCTCAAGGTCAATGGCTTTTGAAAATCTCTTCTTCATCTGACATCTTAAGAGTAAATGACACAAAACAGGTTGGCCTTAATTGCTGACACCATCAATAACACATCAGGAACACCCCCCCACCCTTTTTTTGTCCTACAAATTTAGGTTAGGGGAGAACTCAAAGCTAACCAGCCCCTACTGGCGCAGTAAAACTGTATTTAAGGCAACGTCAGTGGGCTACAGCATAAAAATTAGGCACATAAAAACAGAAAACTGGGTTTCTTTACAAAAAAAGCCCACCCAATAGTGCAACAAAAATATTTATCAGCTGGTTATTGCTGATAAAAATGTGGTTGCTTTCTGGGGAGACAATTAAGTATGAATGTGCGCCCTTGAGAGAAATACTTTGGATGATGCTGACTGTGAAACAGATATTTTTAACACCTTTGGAGAATAGATGATAGGCTTGTCAGAATACGCTACACAGCTGCTTTTATCCTCCTCCTGACAGCCACATGTGACCTAAAAAAACCCAACACGATACTGTGCTGCAGTACACATTCTAACTGCCCTACATTTACTTTACTAAACATACGGTCTTACGCATGTTGGTTTCCTCAGCCCTGAATGCTTTAATCCACTGAGATTCAATCTGCTGCTGCAGTGTAACATAAAACAGTGCCTGTTTGGATTTGGATTCCTGGTTTGTTGCTCAGTTGTTTTTCTTCTTCAGATACACTTAATAATTTGCAAGTTGCATGTCAAATCACAGGCTCACTGGTTATTCTGCTCTGCCCCTTAGTAATTAAACTTTGAAGACAATAAATCTAAAAATTAAAATAAAAACAAATATTATCAAATAATATAAACAAGGAAACCAACTCTGGAAAAAAAAATAAAATTGAAAATGAAAACAAAAACTCAAAACAAAATAAAATAAAAATGAATTAGAAAACACAAAACTGTAATAAATTTAAGCAGGACAAACATCTAACAAATGGATAAATGCAGCACTAAAGTCCAAACAGCTAGCCAAACTGAGAGCATTTGTCACAGAAATTTTGAGCTGTAGCATTTACCTTTTTTAGACTTACTTGTGTATTCAAAGTTATGAGCAACTAAAAGAAACTGATGACCTGTTTCCCACCCCTTAAAGAGATGCTCTCAAAACTTCATTTCAGTGTCAACTGGCACTCAACCCACCAAAGCGAATGTCTAAGGATAGGTTGTAAAACTCAGCAACTGACTGACTAAATCCATGTATATGCTCCGTGATGCTCAGTGTTAAACTCACCTGCTTGTCTTAGATGCATCTGATCTCTGAGGAGGTTTTGTCAGTGGGGATTTGTTCACTGCTTTTGACTGGTGTTTGGGCTTTGCACCTAAAACAGAGAACATGAATCACATGCATAAGTGAAGTTTGCCAGAGCAAATAGTTTTTGGAATGGCATTTTCTATATATCCATTCCTCTTTCTATGTATAACAGAAAGAGCAGCAGGGTAGTGTAATGTGCTGCATTCTTAGCATGTGAGCTCACATCACAGTCACTTTCAGGGTGGAGTACAAGGACACATGCTGCACTTGTAGCAGCTGAGGCCCAACTGAGCTGTGAACACTGATATCATTTGGGATTACTGCACCTCTCTATGGCTAAACTAACTACAAAATCTCAAAGTAATCAGTCACACCACCCTGGGTGGCAGCTGTAAGGGTTTTGACCTCTGCTGTTCTGCTGCCAGGGACAGACACATGCAATTTGTTTCCTGATGAATCAACATTCATACATGATGCTGCCCTTGTCTTCCACAAAATCCCTCTTGGCCACAGAACTACATTGATCATACCAATTATTGTGCATATTTCAGCTACAGTTTTATCCCTGAAACTGACTTGCTGACACTTTAGCCTGGCTGCAGTGATGTACTATATGGTAATTGGTGTCAGTCAGACTGTAAATAAGTCAATAAAGAGTGTGAACCTGGAATGGAGTGGGTGTCATTGCGAGGGCTGCTGGCACTGTTCTCTGGCGAGGCACTGCCTGAAGTGGATGACGCGCCGGGCTGGGCTTGGGTGGTGCCAGCAGGGTTGTCAGCCTTTCCTGCTGAGCTCTTTTGAGCCTTCATTACTGCTGTTTGGCTTGCAGAGGAGCAGCTCAGGGGGGAGGTTTTAGGCCTTGCACCTAGGTTTGGCTTCTTTTCATGCTCTTTAGCCCCATGAGAGCTTCTGGGACCATTGGCACTGGCTACATCGCGTCTTCCTCCTGCAGCTCCCGTGCCATTGACAACTGGTGTGGCAGCTGATGTTTTTGCTTTTGCTGCTACACTCCTGTCTGCTGGTTTCTTTACATTCTTTGCCTTGGACGCATGACTATCCCCTGGTTTGTTAGCTGTCCCCAGTCCATCAGACTTCATGGCTGAAGCAGCACTACGAGAGGAAGAATTTCTGTTTTCAGAGACCCGCAGGGTCCTGTGAACAGGAGGACTCTCAGGTGCAGATGAAGGGCATTTTACAGCCCTTGACTGCAGGAATAAATAGGCACATTAGTTATATAACAATATTACTGAACTGAGTTATTAAGCTACAAAACAGAGCAGTGCCTTCAGAAACCAAATCATATTAGATGAGATTACAACAGACCAATGGCGCATACCATCAGATGCAATGCCATCTATCATCTCTAAGATCTATACAGAGTGCTGAGCACTAACCTATGAAATCTATTGTATATCCTTATGCCTTTTCAGTTTAAATTTCCTCTCTTTACTGCTTCACATTACCTCCTGAGTAATCTTTAGGAGTTCCACGGCTCCTAACTAAATCATGCCTAATATCTTGGCAATTTCTATCTGGAACACCTCAACCAGGCTTATCTTAGCTACACATGTGTTTAGAGCTCACTGCTCACTTCATATTTTATCTTGTTGCTGTAAGGGTGAGCATTTATGACGTATGGCATCTGATGGCCACTGACTGTACAGATTGATGGGGGTTTCAACTTTTCCATGAGCTAAAACAGCCTTGTAATCAACAAAATCTGCATCCTTAACAAGAAAAAAATAATAGAAGAATTTAAATGAGCAAACACACTGTTTAATATTACCTGTGAGCTTGTGAATACAGGCTTTTTTCCAAGTCTTCGACTGTCCCCTTTATCAATTGCATCTGTCAAAACAGGATGATAGATGATCATTTTTAATGAGCCAATTAATATCTGACCTGCAACAAAAATTATATAAATCTGAGCATAAGAGATGAAAAGGGCTGCACCAATTTTATATCATGACACTGTCTGGATCCTTCATTACATGAGCTAGAGCAGCCAACCTTCTCATTCACAAATTCCTGTTTCCACACCCTGTGTTTTCCCCTCAATTTTGAGGAAACAAACATTCAATCAGCAGACTGATCAGTCACCCATGTCTGCTGAGCACTCTTTCAGACAGAGCATGACCAGTGATATACTTCATATATGAAAAATTTATTCATCTAATGTAACCAACAATACATGCAGTAAATTTTACTCTATCTGCTGAAGTGCATTTGTTATGTTTGCATGCAAGAATGGATTCCGATTACACTAATAAATGCACCAGTGATAAGCAAGCACCGATACCAGCCAAATACATTATTCATTCAATGCATTTCAACACATTTTAATGCAACAGTAAGGAAGCAGCATATTCCGAGTACGTGCATAACAGTGTAGACTGACAAAAACAGGGAATCCAGCCCTTCACTCACACCCATTAAAAACAAGCATGGCGCATCTGGTGTTTTTAACCATGCTGGTGTGCAAAATCTGTCAAACAGCGAAAATATAGCTTAAAAGTGAAGAAAAAAGCTCTGGCTAGACAATAAAAGGGTTAGCAGTGGCCAAGTTACAGTGCAGAAAGAAGTATAGAAGTGTTACATCAGGAAATAGCATAGGCTCTAAGGGTTTCTGTTCATCTCTAATGATGCAGAACCACTGCTTCAGCACTAGGCTGGGTCAGAGAGAGAGAGAGAGAGAGGGGAAAAAAACACTTAGGTGCACACCTACCGCAGTAAGAATACCCTCTGTGTGACTGGAAATAAAAGAGCCCATAGAGAGAATATAATTCCTTACCTGCCAATATCCTCTCTCTGTGTTTGGATGACAGAGTCTCCCATCCCTGCGTGTGGCGAACCGCGTAAAAGGTCTGAAGCAGGAAGGTCCAGAGCCGCCCGCGTAGCGCACAAATCTCCTGCCTGAACGGCTGGCGGTAATACAGAGGAGAGAGGGAGGAGAAGAATGGAAGGGGTGCGCTAAAGCACAAGCGAATCAGCAGCTGCTTCAAGAACCCTTTACCATGGCAACAAATACCCCTCCCTCCTCCCTTTGCTCGTTGTATCAGCCCCCTCCCTCCTCCCCCCCGCCCGTCTCCGTTGCAGAATTCACTTGAGCTCCCCTGAGCGAAATCTGTGATGTCACGGGCTGATG
>VUQH01020301.1:1730-21927 GCA_015106775.1 Etroplus canarensis | reverse complement strand
ACTATAAGCCTTTTCCTTTGCCTATGCCATTTCTCTCTTTGCTATGCGCTTAGCCTCCCAGTATTCCTGTCTACTTTCTTTATCTCCCTGACTATCCCACTTTTTCTTTGCTAGCCTCTTCCTTTGAATGCTTTCATGTACTTCCTCATTCCACCACCAAGTCTCCTTGTCTTCTTTCCTCTGTCCAGAGGAGACCCCAAATACCTTCTTGGCTGTTTCCCTCACCACCCCAGCTGTACTTTCCCAGTCATTTGGTAACTTGTCACTACCACCCAGAGCCTGTCTCAACTCCTCCTTGAACTCTGCACAACATTCTTCCTTCCTCAACTTCCACCATTTAATTCAACTTACACCTGTATAAAGGCCTGCATCCATGTTAAACGGTATCTTATCAGAAAGAAAGGTCAATGCAGAGTCACTGGAAAAGGATGGCTGAAAGCCTGACTGAAATTCATAAATAATGCACGTCAAAATAGGTGGAGTTACCCAAAAGATATGAATAACCAATGAGTAACATGTTTTTAACATATGTGTAACATATATCAAACATACCCCAACGCATAGTGCCATTTGTAGAAGTATTTGACGTGATCCAGTTGAACTGAATGTGTTTCCCACACAGCTGCCGAATAATTGCGTACGTGGTGCACTTACGGGGAGTGGTATAAATGAGTTTCAAGTTGTGAATGCCGGCACTATGCTAGCATGTGTGTTATGTATACGTCCATTTAACATCTTTGTTCTGCATGTATGCCAGCATTTTAAGGGAATTTGAATGCGTCGGCGTAAGCCAGTTAAATTGTCATGGTGTGACAGGGCCCTTACTATCATGTTCCCAACGCAAAAAGTACTGAGCGCGTTAAAATATTACATGATATGAATATGTAAACACAAGTTCAGAGTAGTTGGTGACTGTGGAGCTACATTATATACCACTTAATTGTTGAATTCAGGTGTTTTGTTCAGTCTCGTGGCCACGGGTGTGTAAAAATCAAGCACCTAGCCTTTACAAACATTTGTGAAAGAGTGGGTCATTTTAAAGAGCTCACTGAATTCCAGCAGGGTACTTTCACGGGATGCTGCTGTTGCAACAAGTCAGTTCATGAAATTTCTTCCTTTGGAAGTTTGTAGGCACCACAGCAACTCAACCATGAAGTGGGACCATGTAACAGTGCAGGGTTGCTGAGTGCTGAGACGCATAGTGTGTATAAGTCATCAACATTCTGCAGACTCAGTAACTCCAGGGTTCCATAACACCACTGGCATTAACATCAGCACAAACACTGTGCACTGGGAGCCTGATGGCATGGGTTTCCATGGCTGAGCAGCTGCATGCAAGCCTCGCATCACCAAACACAAAGGCAACTGTCGAATGCAAAGCACACTGCCACTGCACCCCAAAGCAGTGGATTCATTCTGTGGAGTGAATCGTGCTTCTCTATTTGGCAGTCTGATGGATGAGTTTGGGTTTATCCAGTGCCGGGATGTTAACTGCCTGACTTCATTGTGCCAACTGTAAAGTTTGGAGAGGCGATAGTAATGCTGTGGGGTTGTTTGTTCTGGGGTTGGCCTGGGCTCCTTAAGTCCAGTGACAGAAAATCTTAGCACCTCAGTTTATCTAGACATTTTGGACAATTCTAAGCTTTCCAGCTTTGTGGAAACAATTTTGGGAAGGCCCTTTTCTGCTCCAGCACAACTGTGGCCCAGTGCACAAAGCAAGGTCCATAAAGGCATGGTAGGAAGGACTTGACTAACCTGCACATGGCTCAGACCTCAACCCACTACACACCTTTGCGATAAACTAGAATGGAGATTGTCTAACCTAACAAATGCTATTCTGGATGAATGGGAAAAATTTCCCACAGACACACAACATTTTTTGAAAGCCTTCCCAGGAAAGTATAGAAGCTGTTATAGCTGCAAAAGGGGGACCAACTCTCCATTAATGCCTGAGGATTCAGAATTGGATTTCATTAAAGCTCCTTTAGGTGTAATATGTAGGTGGCCCAATACTTTTGTCCATATAGCGTAGCATGAGCTGACTATACAGTTACCCTAAAGCTGTACATTAGCACATTACCTGAATATCCAATGCTGGATTTATGGTGAGACATTAAAGGCAAAACTCTTTTCCCCACATACTGGTCAAATTTGAGATTTTGAGCCATTTCACTTCTAATATATTGTCTTTCATGGGAAAAAATGTGCAAAATAAACATCTGGTCTCTATTTTACAGTATTTTATTACATAAGAAAGCAGCAGTTGAGTAATAGCATTTTAACAAAGAGTAAATTCCCTGTGGTGTGAAAGATTTCTTGTATTGTCCTTGCGGCAGTGGAGGTGAATTATGTGGAGCTCCTGTACTGCACATCGCCAAATCAGACAGAGCTCTGCCCAGTTGCTCATACTGTGGCCTGTCTGTCAGGCAGTCAGTAATCCATGAGACTGAATGCTTTTTAATGAATTTCTTGTAGCTTCCCCCTCAATATTGTCATTTAAACCTGTTGACTTAATCATTTTGCTCATTAGCTCTCTTCAAGCTGCCCGCCACCTTAAACCCAGTGATTTTCTTTATTCCACTCCACATAACCCTTATGTTCTGCTGGAATTTGGCATTTAGCTTTCTCCTGTAGGAGTCCTTGCATTTCCTCAGCTTCACCATTAGGTCGTGCTGTGGTCTCCTCACTTGTCTACTGGGCAGTTATGCAAATTAGAGCATGTTTAATTAGATAATACCTTGTTTGCATATGCAATGATATTAAATACAAAGTCTAGCATACATTTTATAATGCAAAATAAACTGCCTTAATGTAAGCAATCAACTCGGGAGGCTTAATAGTGACACCACTTGTTTGGAAAACAATGAAATTTCACAATACACACCTTTAAAGGCAGTTTTTCCCCCCCCCCACACACTTATAGTGAACAAATTTTACACTTAAACCGCGCTTGACATTCTCAAGGATTTAACAGGTGTCTTCATATGTCAGTCAGAACCTGATTTTTATAACAATTCATAACATGGCAATTTTGTATTTCCAGACTGACACTATTTTTTGATCTATGAAGTGATTAAAAAAAATTCCTAAAAACCTTCGACTTCAATGTGCTAACACCAGGATGTCAGTGAAGTAGAAGCTCATCCAGCTCACGATCCATCACAATTCACAGGTTATTGTAATGTGTGAGGTACAGAAAGAAAGTCATCACTTTTTAGTCATTGTTAGGCTGTATTGCAAAAACTAATGAGAATTAAAATCCACTGAGAAGTCAGGGAGGCAAAGCAATTGCCTCTTCCCAGACAGAGGCCCTAACCTAGCTTCGCACATTATTCTTCCCTAAATAAATTTAATGATGGCACTTATGAACAGGTAAAAGAGGTGCAAGCACTCGTTTAGGAACATTACAGTCCAGACGATTATTCTTAGGAGTAGCAACTGTCGTGAAAACAGGCAAGTGCCCATAAAATGAAAAATGTGACCTTGAGCACAAATTGGGTGAAGAGCCATTAGGACAATGGTTCTCAAACTTTTGGGATACCTCGCTTTAGAAGCTGAAAAAGATGCACATCCCACACCCCAGAATTTTATTAAATCACTACCAATAAAAAGGATCCAAGTGGAATTTTACTTAAATGTGCACATTATTAGTTGAATAGCATAAGCAAATGTTTGCTTATTTCTTTTTCATATAAAAACCACATCTACTGGCCTTAGTTTCACTTAATATTTTACCCCTGGGTGTCCATGCCCCACAGTATGAGAACCACTGTATTAGGTGATCATTGCGGCCCTTCAGCCAGATAAGCTAAAGATATGTATGGGAACAGTAGTATAGTGGTGCAAACAAGAAACAGTTACAACTGTACTTTAGTACAGTACTTTATTAAATGTAATTTTCACTCAATCACTAGCAGCTCTGAGCTCACATTATATAATGAACTTGCAACTTTTTCAAAGAGTCAAGACCACCTTTATTTACCTTGTAAACAGCATGAATCAATTCAGTAGCATTGAAAACCCCTACCAAGCCTTTATTTACAAACATTTCACCAATTACAGTTGAGGAGGAAAAACTGTAGGCAACAGGCTATGTTTATGGGCATTTCATAAGGATGAGATGCTTGCAGGATGGCCGATAATCTATTACATTTTCAGATACCTGGTGAGCAGTAACATTCATCATAGTAAGCTAAGGAAGATGGGGGGATAAAGATGCCTAACAATTAAAACAAACAAGACTTAGTATCATAAAAGGGGCGGGGAAGCAGCCTCTAAAAAGACTCAATGCATTCATTTAAATCAAAAGCTACCACTCCATGCTTGCTGAAACATTATTTCCAAGACAGGGCTAACCCTCAGTATTTACACGTGTGCCTTCAAGTGTTACGCCTCTGACAAATTTCAGATATAAAATATTAATGTCATAAATTTTAACTCAAGCTGATGAGAAGCAGCTCTATTTGTATCCTTCACCCAAATGTAAGCACTATAAAGAAACGTCGGATATAAAGTATGAATGAATGAGCCAACTGGTAAACATTTTAGTGTCAAGTCAATTATTGCATAGTAAAAACTACACTTTGAGTTTAGTGAAGGGTGCATGCATCTCCTGTTTGAAGCAGAGCAACAAAGAAATCAGACCATAGAAAAAAAACACGAGAAGTCTCATGCTACGTTCACAGTGAACGCGATTTGCGTGGCGCGGGCAGCCGGTTTCAACGTTAAGTCAACGTAAACACGTGGCGAGAGGTCCTGCGGTGCGATTAGAGCGGCCGGTGCGGTGCGTTTCGCGAGCAGTGGCGCGTTTCGGGTGGTGCGAGAATCGGCCGTGCAGCGAAAATTATGCAGCGCGGCGCCAATTTTCCAGAGTTGAAAAATCTGGTGTCAACCAATGAGGAACTCTGCTTTGGTAGTGACGTGTTGATGATGTGATGTGGAGTCCAAAACCAACATGGAGGAGATCATTTATAATAATATTTGTAAATTTTTTTTCTTCAGTTATCTCATCACTGGAGAGTCCTTCAGGACCATAGCCAGCAGCAATATTATTATAAATGAACTTGTACTTTTACAGTAGTAAGAAGAGGCGGGTAAGGTATCCAAGGTTGGCGGTAGCTCCTCCCACATGCGAATTTGCCTGAGGTTTATGAACACACTTTTGGACACGCGAATAGGGGCGAATTCGCCGCGCGGCCAAACAGAGGCAGCGGAGGCGAATTTGCCACGCGAATCGTGTTCGGTGTGTACGTAGCATCAGCTGTGCCTTTGAGCTGACTTCAGAGGAGGTTAAAACCATTCAACATTCATTTAGGGAAACAGAGGGGAGGAAATAGACTATAGTCAATCGCATGGCACTGCTTTTCACAAAGCACACAGTCGATCCAGGAAAAAAAAAAAAACAAAAACATTCAGACAATAGAGGTCAGGAAAATAGTTCAAAGTGCTTTATGGCTAGTGTGATAACAAGGGATGCTGCAGTATCCAATTCATAATGTAGTATTTCAGGCTAAATACAGATCTCTACATCTATTTTATACACAATTTAAGGTTTTAGATCCCTTGCACAATTATCCTAAAACTTGTTTCTATTTCAAAGTTTTGGAGGGAAAAACTAGTACACAGGGACAGATCACCAGACAATGCTAAAGGCTGTGTTATCTCTTAGTCCCTGCCACAACATGACAATATTCTAGCTTCACTTCTATCCTTCAACACATTCATTTATCATAACTTGCACAGAAAACTTGGCAAAGAGACTTTCTAACTAAATAAAGTGGGTGAGTAGAAGAAATCATTTTAAGCCAAGTTAGACAAGAAATAGAAAAGGGGAATTTAGAACCGCATAAACTTAAAGGGAGGTGGCGAGGAAAATTTAATCAATCACATCAGTGGTATATGGCCTCTGATATAATAGGGCAATTGTGAGCCATGCTAGGCACTTAGGATTCTTTTGTGACTGGTATTAGATATGACACATGTGGACTGTAGCAAACCAAGATCATGATCCTTCTATAAAATATTAAATAAATCAATAATCAGCTACAGCTATTGAAATGGCTTCAACTCTTGCCGCAACACCAACACCCTATGATACAGCATCTTTGCTCACACACTTCTCTCTCCTATGAGGGAGTTGGAACCTAAAAGCATGTTACCATTAATTAAAGTGGGAAAAAATCTGTGCAGTCTGATAGAAAATTAATCAACATAAGTCTATATTATCCTAAAGTAAGCCATGATACAATATAAGGGATTTTTTTCATAATGTTATTCTGTGGTTTGCTCAATTAACTTAATCCCTGATAGCATTAGTCCTGGTGCCTTAAACCTATCAACACCCTTCCTTCTTCCTGGCCTTATTAAAAACATTTCCCCAAATGGAAATATAGTACATACTGCATACATATAGCCAGGGCGGGGGTGGGCATCTGTGCAAAAACTAGAAGAACAATAAAATAAGGATTACAGTGGCTGCTTATCTATCCTTGGTTGTCAGTTTTTCAATCAGCTCCTGTAGTGGGACCAGCTCTTTCCTGTCAATGAGGTTGAACTCCTGAAAAAGACAAGAGAAAAGGTGCAATTACCAAATGACACACAGTGTGTTGTTACATCTTTTACATATTGTATTAGTCAAATGTCAGAATTGTTACCTGAACAAAAAAGATGAAATGTTTGAATGATGTGTTGAGGTGAGCCTCCTCTTGCAGCTGAATGACGGAGTCAAAGTGCTGGTGGTAGATGTGGGCATAGACCCTGAACAAGCGCTTCAGAATGGTCTTCGCCACAGACATAAAGTTACGCTTAAAGGGCACGCCTTGGGAGCAAGACAAGGAGAAATAAACAGGTCAAAAAATGTCTGCAATCAAGTTGCAGTCTGTTCCCTACACTGGAAACATCTTGGCAGTCAGGACACAGCACAATCAAAGGCAAGCACAAACATATGTAACGGCAACAAAGAGCCACCTCATGGTAACAATGTGTCAAGTATTATCCTGCAGGAAGGACATTTTGCCAGTTTCAATGGTCCAACTCTATTCTTTATACTTCACATGTGCTTTGCAGTGATCCTTTGAGTTACTGAACTGCTGTGGAGTACAGACGTCTGGTGGTGGACCACCTACTGCACAACTCCTCTGAGAGGAAGAAACCACCAGGAAAGGGACTTCTAGATTAAAGCCACTGCTGGACATCTGCACTCAACATGAGCGCATAGAGTACCAGTGCATACTGCAGCGCAGTAAAACATTCTTGCCTGACTGGACACTCCAACCTTGAAGATGTTGGCAGGCTTTGAGGTTACTTCTAACAAAGTGATATACAAATCTATTGATCACAGAAAACGAAGTAAATTCTGTGCCCCTAGGGCACCACATTTACTGCTTCCACTGACATGTACTGGGTCTGTCAGACTTTCATTTATGCTGGCTGCCCTCCAGCTAAAATAAAACTCCACCTTAGACTGCACTAGCTACAGCTAGTTGAGAGGCTGAGATCTGAGTAGGTATGCTAATTCCATCTCTTGCTGTTAAGCAGGGATTCCAAAGGTACATGTTAAATGTGAGACATCAGAGTTACATGAGAGTGAACAGTTCATCTATGGAGGAGGATTGTGTGAGACAATTGAAATTGTTGAGACCATTTAACTATTACTGGCATGTAAATAAAAATAATGTGTACCTTCATGCAACAACTCAGCTCATCTACCTATAGGGCTTTAGTAATTAGTTATTAACTCTTCACACCTTCGCTAACCATGTCACTAAAATCTAAATGTACAAACTACCTGTACAGAATTTCAGGAACAACTACTCCTATGCTTACATTAAGCCAGACTTGTGAAATAGAGGCCATATTTCTGCCAAGTTAAGCATGGAGCATTTCCATTTTCTTAGTTTTCACATGCCTTCATTTTGCATGGCAGTTGGATTTTACAGCAGCACTTTGTGTCAGTGTTAATTCTGTACCTCCACACACCTAATCACTGGACAAACTGCATGTCCATAAAAGTGTTTTCTTTTTCTAGCTGAAAGCCAGCAGAAACTAGAGAGTGAATCATACCGATCTTTGAAGGGAAAAGTGTCTCATCGTCGAGCTGGTCTTGCACCCAGGTCATGAGGTAATCAATATACTTGGGAGCAGAGCATTTGATGGGCTTCTTGATGTTGGTGCCATCAGCCCAGTGGTACTCGTACCTACAGGTAAAAATGATGACAAACACACTTTGAACATGTTTATGGGAAGAGGAATTTTTAGTTCACCCAAATAGGAGGAGGAAAATCACTGGTGTTGTAGCAAATGTATAATGTACATGTCTGTTTATCAAATGCTCAAATTAAGAAAAAAAAAAAAGTTAGATTTCTTTTAAATATGGAAACAGACTCAGTGCCTTTACTCTATGATGAGGGTGTCAAAATGCAGCCAGGGACCCAGGACTAGACTGCCAAAGGGTCCAATACAGCCCACTAAAAGTATGAAAACTGAAGAGTAGGCTTTAACATCTTCACTTTAGTACACAGGTATGAAAATATATGGAAAGGTATCTAGAAATACTTTTTTGGGTTCCGAAAATACAACATGTAAACGTTTTATTCTTTTATATTACATGTAATGCACATGTAATAAGGTGTATTGTTGAAACTGGCTGTCCAAAATCTGTTCTGTTAATAGGCGGCTTTTTAAATGTGTTTACACTTGTACTTTTTTATAATGAAAGGATAGGTAGGTTGTTATGAAATTGTTTTGTCAATTTGGACCATCTGAGAACAAAGTGGGCTTTATGTGGCCCAGTCACTAAAGTGACTCTGACACCCCTGTGCTACAAGGTCTAATCATGCTTATGTGAATAATCAGGAGCCAAAGGCCCGTACTGAGCCAGGAAAAACCCTGTTATAAATTCCATCTGGGGTTGATTCAACACTGATGTCATGAATTGCAAAGCAGAGTGGTATTTGAGTAAAGGCTGATACTAGTCAAACATTTTATAACGCACCCTTTTTTCTGTGCAGAAGTAAATCTGAGTTTTCATCAGTATGTAAAAGACATCTGCTAAAAATCAAATTAGCATGAAGCAGGAGGCTACACAAAAGCACCTATGACATGATATGTTTAAGGTTATGATGACAACCTAAAATTTTCCCACTGTGAGATTATTAAAGGAATATCTTATCTTATTCCAAGCCAAAGCCAAACCCTGTTCAGCCTCGTTAGTCCACAAAGACTGAAGAACGAGCCAGAGGCTGGTTTTATGAGACTAGGAATTTTGCAGTCTTGCAATTAATCACTCACTTAGGACCAGCAGACATGATTGGGCAGGTTTCCTCTGTACAAAAGTCTGTGATTGTGCCATACAGCATGTTGATCTGGTTGAAGAAATCCACAGCTGAAAAAAAGAATACAAAGAGAAGACATTAAAATAGCGTACATGCAGGTGATTTTCATTTCCAGTGCAAGAAATACTCTCATCTCAGATGATGTCCTTTGACGTCTATATCGTGACAAGCCATGTTACGGTAACAGTGAACTCCCAACTACTCATACATAGTGCATACTTGCTAAACCGCCCTGGCATCTCATTTAAATAAATTTTCAGTGCCCAGTAGTTTCTGTTTCGCCTAAACCTAACCAGCTTGTGAAAGTGGGAGTGAAAGGAGTGAAAACAAAGCAAAGTGCAAAACACAAAGTTCCCTGGGACACACACTGCAGCCTTCTAGCTGAGGAACCTGTGCTGTTGTATTGAAAGTGTCCACTTTCACCTCTCTTTCACAAAAATTATGATGTCTGTCCTGATATAGTTCTGCACTGGCGCTTTTTAAGAACCAGTCCACATTTTGACACGCAGAGAGAATCTCTAAGCTGCATCTGCCCATTACTGGTGAATTTTTTTTGCAGTAGCCCCATCCATACTAATGTCAATAGTTCCAGCTTTTTGGCACTGGCACCACTGTTTTTACAGGGAGAAGGACACAAGCCCCTCTCACCATGCCGGGTTGCGTCATGAAGGGCATCCAGGCGTAAAACCTCTGCCAAATTACCAATGTGGATTCATCCACTGTGCTGACCCCTTGGTGGAGAATACAGGGGAGCAACCGAAAAGTACACAAATTCATGGGACCAGTTGTAAATTGGAGGCCAACATTTCTGCAAGGCCAGTATTATCTAACAGGATGACAGCACCTGATGTCCTGGGATGAAGATGTGTTACTACATGACAACTGTTACAGTGTTTGCCAGAACCAGTAGCTGGCATCAGGTTTCCCCACAGCCTCTGCCCATCCCCATTTCACTGCCCAGTCCAAACTGTAGACCAGTGTGCAGTCCAGTTATCTGGCACAAATGTGTTACCACTCATTCCCAGAGGCACACAGCCAACTTTGGCCTTCCATCAGTTGGGAGATCCATTTTAAGCATTGGCAGTGTTCAGCTTGGAGTGCTATTTACTAATCTCATTTTAAAAAAGAAAAAGAAAACAGTGGACAGGAGGTAATTTGGTTTGTGAGGTCCCGTTTAAAAAAATGTGTCCAAAATGTTTATATTCATCATCAGGTATGGCTTGGCAGAGATGGGTAAAAAACACAGCGTGGACAAGGTCAATTTTTGTGCCTTTTACATGTTGATGCTCAAAAGACAAAAGTTCCGGTTCCAGTCTGTGCCACCAAAGTTGTTACCGTTACCACAGCTTAAAATAAGAAGTAGCACATGCTAACATCCAGTCAGAGAAATTGCATACTTTCCAAACCCCTTTTTCTGTTTTCACTGAAATGGCCCAACAGCTGGGCAGCAAGTGGCAATGAATTGTCATCTCTTGTTGTGGTCCTTTAGTGTCATGTAATCCTGTTTTAGCCTTTTCATTTAATCTCTGTGTTGCTTCATTATCTGATGGTTGCCTAAGAGCAGTATGAGAGGAAATGCTAGTGTGTTTGGATGAGTCAATACAGAAAATTCTATTTCCTCTGCCCCATATAGGTTCCATAAAGGCTGTGCTTCATTGTCAGTTAATTTCTCTGTTTATTGTCCTGTTTTAAAGGCTTATGTTAAGATTTGTTTTTCAGGAAACTAATGTTTGACCAGTGTTTATGCTGTTTTGTTGCTGGTGTTATGCTCATGTATTCAAAACAACAGACACGTAATCTTTACTGGCACTTTATTTGGTACACCTGTTCAACTGCCCAATAATATCTAAGTGCTTTTAAGTGTGTTTAAGTGGTCAAGACAACCTGCTGAAGTTCAAACTGAGCATCAGAAACCATAGTTCCCACAGACACGCTTTTTTGGTCACTTGACCTCCTTAGTGACGCCATCTTTGTTGGCAAGCTGTACTTGTTTACACACACTACTGTTCATCTCCCCCGCAAATTTTAAACTGTTCTGATATCTGATTTGACTTGTGATCAAAATCATGAAAAGGCAAAAGAAAAAAGACTATGTAGAATCATTAAGTATGGAGGATAGAAAGAGATACAATGAGAAAAATCAGCGTAATAGGTGTGGATCCATACTTGTTAGCAAAGGTAAAGCTGAACCATGAAGTTTCAGCATTGCCACCAATTCAATACTATGACAATGACAGACATTTTATTGGCGGTGAGCTGATGCTGAACTGCCGTTTATCATGCGCAATTCCCGTTGCATTCCTGGCATAATCCTGGTATTGCTGATAATAGCCAGTCAAAACGGCATGATTGGGGGCAATGATGCCAAATGATAAACATCAAAAGACAATACATCGTGAGTGCATCCTGAACGCCGCAGCAACACGCCAGGGTCACAACGTGAATGCCGGCCTTTTGAACGGAATATAACAGCGACAGATCGTCAGGAACCAATTTTCAGTCGTTTCACGCAGTTGAGATTGGAAATGCTAAATCGGCACGGATCGTCATAATCGGTGCTATTACAGCTCCAGTGGAATGGGGGTTGAATGGGGGTCTAAGACGTGTACCATTATCTTGTGTTGGCACGCAGCTTTTATACCAGTGAGCAATTCCAGGTTTACAAGGTACTGGAGGCGTGCAATCGGTTTGTTAATGGTTGGGTCAGTGACGTTTCCTCAAATGTCCTGAATGCACAACTACCTGCAGCTTGCCTACAGCAGTGGCGGCCACTCGTATGTTGTGTGGGAACTATGTATAAGGAATAAAAGTGATTTTAGTGACACTGAATGCAACATCATAATTGGTACCAGACAAGCTGGTCTGAGTATTTCAGAAACTACTGATGTACCAGGATTTTCCTGCACGATCATTAGGTTTTACAGAGAATGGTCTGAGAAAGGAAATATCCGGTGAGTGGCAGTTCTCAAATGCCTTGTTGATGTCAGAGGTCAAAGGAGAATCGTCAGACTGCTTCAAGCTGATAGGAAGGCAACAATAACTCAAATAACCACTCATTACATCAAGGTATGCAGAGGAATATAGCTGAACGCACAACACATTAAAGCTTGAAGGTGATGGGCTACAGCAGCAGAAGAGCACAATGGGTGCCACTCCAGTCCACTAAGAACAGGAAACTGAGGCTACAGTTTACATGGACTCAAAAATTGGACAATAGATAATTGGAAAAAAGTTGCCTGGTCTGACGAGTCTTGATTTCTACAGTGATATTCAGATGTTAGCGTCAGAATTTGGCATATACAACATGAAGCATAGCGCCATCTTGTCTTATATCCACAGTTCAGGCTGGTGGTTTAGGGACCACAGCCAACCCAAGTATTGTTGCTGACCATGTCTACCCCTTTAAGACCACAGTAAGATGCAAGTCTCAAACCTTCTCAAAATGGCTTTTTGAACATGAAAATGAGTTTACTTAAATGGCCTCCACAACACCTTCCAGCACCCTTTTGAATCTATGCCCTGAAGAGAGGCTGAAGCCTATCCCATCTGTCACAGGGAAAGAGGCAGGTACACACTGAGCAGCTATCCATTACAGGGAAAACAAAAAAACATGAAGTGGACTGCTTCTCGTGAACAGAGATCAAGTTAAGTTATTTATACTTGGTGGTGGGAGAAGCTATTGCTCATAGCACTTTTATTCTGTCTTCCTTTTATTGTGCAACAGGGGTCCAAGCCCATGCTAGTATCTAAGGAAGTGGTCAGTCAGTGTACACCTGGACCACTTCAATCAGAATCCTTTACTAAGGTGGAAATTGCTATGTCACTCAATGTTTCTTAGCACTGGGGAAACGGCTTTAAAAAAAGACCGTAAAAATTTATTTCTAAGAACTATAGCAGTCGTTCCTGCAGTAAGGAAAGAACAAAAAAAAAAGTGTACTACTTCCAAGAGTTACTATGAAAATCAGTAATGTGGACACAGTGAGTTTCCTGGGAGGTCGGTGGTAAGATGCCTCCCAAATTACTTCCCCAATTCTGACTGGAGCCCTTTTTCTGTGTCAAACATTTTCTACTGTCACTGTCAGTCCATCCATTTTCTTAAGCATTCATACAACTTAGGGTCACGAGGGGCTGAAGCCTATCCTAGCTGTCATAGGGAAGGAAGCAGGGTACACCCTGAGGAGCTATCCATTACAGGGAAAACAAAAAAAAAATAATCTTAAAAACATGAAGTCGACTGCATCTCATGAAGAGATCATGTGAAAAGTCATTTATACTTGGTGGGGGAGAAGTTATTGCTCACAGCACTTTAATTCTGACTTCCCTTTATTGTGCAAGTTAAAACAGCTTGTGCAATACTGACTAAAATCCATGCACTGTTTCTAACGATCCGTGAATCTGAAGACTAGCGTTATTGGAATGCAGCAGCGGCAGTTCTGAGGCGCAGTTAACAAAGCTAGAAAATGTTGTGTGTGTAAAAATAGTAGACAAATAATCATGTGTTAACGTGCCAGCTAGTGAACATCTGAAACCCTAAAGGCTCGTTGGTGCATGAAGAAAATTATGCATCTACAGACCATTTGTTTCATTTTAGAGGAAAGTAAACAAGGCTCTCACAGAAAAGACAATAAAGTCTATTTAACATTCACAGCAGTTTCTCCAGCGTGAATGCACATGATCTTTGGAGGCAATGCCAAAATCTTACACCATGATAGTTCATTCCCAACTGACTGATGATTTGGACTAATTGAGGTTCAGGAACAAGACTAATGAGAAACATGCAAATGTAAAGAAGAGGGAGAGTTATAAAAAATGAAAAGGTGTGCGGAGGTAAAGTCTTTTTTCCAAGTGAGAAAAAAAGTTGGCTTAATGCTTACTGTTGACTGCGACCCACTCATTCAAGTCTTCACCCTCGGGGAGCATGACTGCCATGCGCAGGTTTCCACTCCCCAGCGTAGCCTCTGCATGTTTCAACAGCTCATACTGATGAGAACCCTCCGGGATGTTCTTCTTGGGCTTGAATGTTTTGGATGAACGGTTTAAACTGTGAGTCACACATCAAACAGAAAGACAAAAAGTGGAAAAAAACAAAGAGAGAAAGAGACAGATATGATGAGAAATCATGAGGTCACCGAACACTAAGGTGAGGGGCTTTCAAACAAAAAGCCAAGATGTTTTTACAAAAGGAGCTCAAGTTCAGCATAATCAGAATGGGGGGTGCATGAACAGTGTGTCCTCTGTGTATAATGAGGCCATTTGGAGAGGCACTGTATTCTATCACTCTCACTGCCCCATTAAACAAGAATTATTGAACCATCACAGCATGGTGGCTTGGACACAAAAAGATTCAATTAGAGCACCTGCTAATGGCAATTAAAATACTATGCATCATTTTTATAAAATTTTTGTAAGTCAAAAGAACTAACTAATCAGTGAACAGCTGTTGGATCTAATACAAGAGTCACACAGAATTTTGTCAAATATATAATATTTTGGCTTTAAACCTTTACATATCAGCTATGTATCATCAGATACAGTGGATATAGAAAGTAAACACCCCCCAGTTAAAATACCAGGTTTTTCTACTATAAAAAATATAGGGGTCCCCAATGAATCATTCCAAAACTTTTTCCACCTTTAAAAGTGACCTATAACCTGTAAAATTCATGAAAAAGAAACAAAACTGTTCCGGGAAAAAATAAATATATAAAAACGTGCAGTAAAATGGTGGCATAAGTGTGCACATCCTAAAACTAATACTTTGTTGAAGCACCCTTTGCTATAATTACAGCATTTTGGGTAGGAGTCTATTGTATGGCACAGATTGACTTGACAATATTTGCCCACTCTTCCTTGCAAAGGTGCTCCAAATCTGTCAGATTGTGAGGGCACCTCTTATGCACAGCCCTCTTCAGGTCACCTAATAGATTTTCAATTGGATTAAGGTCTGGGCTCTGGCTGGGCCATTCCAAAGTTTTCATGTTTTTCCAGTGAAGCCATTCTTTTATTGATTTAGATGTATGCTTGGGGTCAATGTCACTGTCGTGCTGAAAGGTGAAATTCCTCAACAGGTTCAGCTTTCTAGCAGACATCTGAAGGTTGAGCCAAAACTGACTGGTATTCGGAACTGTTCACTAAAACCCCAGTTGCCCCTGAAGAAAAACAAGTTCAAACATGATGCTGCCACCACCATGCTTCACCATGGATATGGTGTTCTTCTGGTGATGCACAGTGTTATGTTTGCACCAAACATACTTTCTGGCATCACAGCCAGAAAGTTCAACTTTTGGTTTCATCAGATCATAACACATTTTCCCACATGCCTTTGGAAAACCTAATGGGTTTGTTATATTTGCAAATTTCAACCAGGCCTGGATTTTTTTCTTGGTCAGAAAAGGCTTCCATCTTGTGACCCTACCCCACATTCCAGATATGTGGATAACACTGGAGATTGTAGTCACATGTAATACACAATCAGCACTTTGCTGAACTTCCTGCAGCTCCTTCAGTGATGCTGCAAGCATCTTGGCAGCCTCCCTGACCAGTTTTCTTCTCGTCTTTTCATAAATTTTGGAGGGACGTCCAGTTCTCACTGTGGTTCCGTATTTTTTTTTCCAGTTCTTGAGCAATTTCCTCCCTGGGATTAATAAAGTGTTCTGATTCTTTACCGTGTTCCATTGTAAATGTAATTCTGAGGGACTTTTTTTGTACTCTTCTCCTGACTGATAGCTTTGAACAAAGAGATCCCTTTGATGCTTTGTCAGCTCTCTGTGAACCATGGTTTTTGATGTAGGATGCAAGTGAGTAATTGTCAGGAAAATAGCACTAGCACAGCTGAACTTTATTTGGGGTTAATCAAAGTATCAATTCCTTCATCCTCCAGGAACTGCCTGGCATACTCTCGCCCCAAGAGGCCAGGCATTGTCATGCACCAGGAGGCACCCAGGACCCACGGCAGAAGTGTAGGGTCTGACAATGGGTCCAAGAATTTTATCCCGATACTAATGGCAGTCAGGGTGCTGTTGCCTCTTCTGCACCGGTCCTGCTGATGGGGTAGGGACCCCTTACGTCTCTGTCCAGATCTCCTAGAATCTCCTCCATGCTCTTGAGACTGTGCTGGGAGATAACATTGCCAGAAGGTTTGCTGTATGTACTGATGTGCCCTCCTGGAGTAGTTGGGCTACCTGTGCAACCTCTGTATGCTCCAGGTATCCCCTCATGCTGCCAGCAGTGACACTAATCCTAGCCAAATATAAAACTGGTGAAAAAACAGACAGAAAAGACGAGGAGGAAAAAATGTCAGTAGCCTCCACCTGTAAAACAATTCCTGTTTTGAGGATCATCTCATTGTTGCCCCTCTAGTACACCTGTTGTTGATTTCATCAACACCAAAAGCAGCTTAAAACAATTAACAACTTAACTGCCCAAATCAATATCCCAGAAATTTAACTGACTTGATGCTATACTCTGATTAAAAAGTGTTCCTTTAATTTTTTTTAACAGCGTATTAGTTTTAGGGTGTGCACACTTACACAACCAGCTTACTGTACATTTAAGTTTTCCTCCAAGCAGATTTGTTTTCTTTATCAATTAAATTGCAAAGGTTATAGGTCACATTAGGGTGCATAAAGTTCAGAAATGATTTACTTGGTTTGATGGTTTGTTTTTTTTTTACATTAGAAAAACTTCGTATTTTAACAGGGGTGTGTAGACTTTTTATATTCACGGTATGTGCTCGGACACTCCTAAAGTTAAGTGACTCCAAGTAAAAAATAAGATCGTGACCTTATCTGCGTTGTCCTGTAGGGTTTTCATCACCTCTTCCGATTCATCTTCACTTAGTCACACAGGGTGCGTCTGGTTTTACTTATCCTCCCTCTGATCTCATTCAAAAACAGTGTTTTAACGGCTGGCTAATCTTCGACGACACACCATCGAGTTATTTTGATTAAACACATCGATGCCTTTAGTCACGTCGCGGCTGGATCAGATCATCATCAGTGGTCAAACCAGCAAATATCCAGGCCACAGCGTGAACCCTTATTAAGTCAATTTGCTCACAGGCCCGTGCTAAGTTCTGATAAGGAGAAATACTAATAAGTAGGCTTAAGAAACAATGGATTTATGTGTGTTTTCAAATGAAATGTGCAGAAAGCAATGCCAATCACCTAGAGCTGTCGTCCAGGAAGTAGTCTTAGCCCATGCTATGCTACCGCTGGCTAACTTTTTAGCTGTACAGCACCACTGACATCTCCCAAACACGAAGCTTGAAGGCACGCCAAAGCAAGCGTCCGTTAAAGGCTTTTAACTTACAAAAGAAAGCTCATGGTTCCTCGGAGCGCAGGAAATTCCCTTCTTGGCAAACAGCAGACAACAAGCAAACCAAAACGATTGCCAAAAAAACTCCCAAAGCTTCGCACCTCCTCGGTTCTTCTCGGGCTTCGTCGCACGGGCCCTGCTAAATATCCAAAATAAATGAGTGCACCAAAAAAAAACCAAAACCTAGAAATAAATATTCTTTGCGGAAAAAAAGGAAAGGAGATGTATTTTACAGACAGACCGCTCCACTTGCTGCTGTACGCTGAGAGGCAGCAGCGTACTGACTGCAATGCTAACTTCTACATCTGACGTTTAAGGCAGACCAGACGCATCTCCGTCGAAGTGCTGCCCTCTAGTGGAAGAAGAAGGTGGTCAGGGGCGGGTCTAAGGCGAAGATCTGGGGTGCCACCCCCACCCCCACCCCCATCACTGTAACTATATGCAATATTGCATTCAGTGAAAGCTGTTGGTTTCATTATGAATGAAAAACAATAAATGTGTAAGTTCTGAAAGAAGACTCCTTTACTTTCATTATAAAGGATGCTTGAGACACTGTTAAATACACCGATTCGGCATCACATTACAACCACTGACAGATGAAGTGAATACCACTGAATATCTCTTCATCATGGTCCCTATTAGTGAGTGGGATATATTAGGCAAAAAGTGGACAGTTTGTCCTCAAAGTTAGTAGCAGAAAAAATGACTAAGCGTAAGGATTTAAGTGAGTTTGATAAGGGCCAAAAACTCCAAAACTGCAGCTCCTGTGGGGTGTTCTCGCTCTGTAGTGGTCAGTATCTATCAAGAGTGGTCCAAGGAAGGAACAGTGGTGAACTGGCGACAGGGTCATGGGCAGCCAAGCCTCACTGATGCATGTGGGACAGCAAAAGGGGGACCAACATGCTATTGGGCAGGTGGTCATAATGTTGTGCCTGATTGGTATACTTGTACAACTTGTATATTGTATTAGGTCCACTGACTGCTGTTATATACAGCTTGTGTTTCATGTGCTGTATTATTACGGGGCAGCTACCTTCCTGCCCCCCAGCTGGTTGTTGGACCCCCTGGTTTTTTTGTCTGAAAAAAGGCTATAATTCTTAAATATTATCTTCCCTACATGTCCCCTGTAGTGTGATGGTTAGACAATCGCCTCACATGCAAAAGGTCCTCTGTTCCCAAGCGGGAGGAGATGAAAGGCAGGGGTGAGGCCTGGGGTGGTGCAAGCT
The DNA here is from genome assembly GCA_015106775.1 of Etroplus canarensis. Taxonomy (NCBI): domain Eukaryota; kingdom Metazoa; phylum Chordata; class Actinopteri; order Cichliformes; family Cichlidae; genus Etroplus; species Etroplus canarensis. The sequence goes on along the minus strand of VUQH01020301.1, from coordinate 3,053 downwards.
TAATAGTGCAAAAAATCACGTAACTAAAGTACAGCCACAATTTTAAAAGACACAATGCAATTAATTGAAAATCTCATAAACCAATATCTTATTCACAAAAGAACATAGGAAACATATCAGATGCTGAAAATGAGACATTTTACTATTTTATGACAAATACTTGAAATTGATGGCAGCAACTTGTCTCAAAAAAGTTGGAACAAGGGCAACAAAAGGAAATAATCGGTACCAAAAAGAAACAACTGGAGGAACGTGTTGCAACTAATTAAATTAAGTGGTAACAGACCAGTAATATGGGTATAAAAGAGCACCTTAGAGAGGCACCCCATGCTCCCTGAGTATTATTTCCCGGCTGTGTTTTCCAAACCCAAAAGAACAAATGTTACTTCATCTGTGGCTGGATTAGGAACTGGCCTATTGATTTTACTATTACCTTTACAGTTTCTATTTATTACCAAATTAGGCTACTTTTAATTTGATTCATTTGCACAGTAGGTCTCAAAGTGGTGTTTAAAGTAGGCCTGTACATGCTAATATACATTTTTTTCACCTGCATACCAACTGTTCTGTTTACTAAAAGTAACTAAAAAAGTCACAATTTTCATTATTTTAATTTTATAATTTGTAATGTTGATATTTAAAAAGACAGCCTCACCTTCATTATAAAGGCTCGCATGTTTTTATGGCTCCTTATAGATTTTTAGGGGTCAAAAATTCTCCCAAATGGCTCTTAAAGGTTGCCAACCCCTGCCCCAACCATTGGAGACAGATGGCTGCCCCTCCCTGAGCCAGGTCTCTTCCTGTTAAAAGTGAGTTCTTTCCTCCCACCGTCACCATGTTCTTGCTCATAGGGATGCTCTGATTGTTTGGGTTTTCTCTCTAATACTGTAGGGTCTTGAGACCTTGAGGAGACTTTTGTTGTAAATTGGTACTATATAAATAAAATGTAATAGAATTGAATACATTATTTTGTTCTATGTGGTATTTTTTTTTACTTCTATCTGTGTGTTTTTTATTTACTGAAATTAAAGACATATTATAAAAGATATATGAGATATTTTAACTTGTGTTCCTTGAGAAGTTAAATTTTCAGAGTAAATTTTGTTGTATAAAAAAAGCCTGAAGATGACGCTGTTTCATCATCATTCGTGGAAAATGGAAAATTTCACAGTGACGCCACGAGCTGTGCTACTTTCACGTCCCTCGGAATTTTTATATATATATATATACATATATATATATATATATATATATATATATATATATATATGTATGTGTGTGTGTGTGTGTGTGTATATATATAAATATATATAAAATTTTTTT
>VUQH01020287.1:8546-20676 GCA_015106775.1 Etroplus canarensis | reverse complement strand
CCTGGGAATACTCTCTACCACTTCATCCAACTTACTCCAGAATTCCTCTTTCTCTTCTAACTTGCATCCAACTTGTGGGGCATATGCACTAACAACATTCAGCATCATACCTTCAGTTTCCAGCTTCAAAGTCATCATTCTGTCTGACACTCTCTTCACCTCCAGAACACTCTTCACATACTCTTCCTTCAAGATGACCCCTACTCCATTTCTCTTCCTACCTACACCATAGTAGAACAGTTTGAATCCACCTCCGATGTTCCTGGCCTTGCTTCCCCTCCACCTGGTTTCTTGCACACACAATATATCTACCTTCCTTCTCTCCATCATATCAGCCAGCTCTCTCCCTTTACTAGTCATAGTGCCTACATTTAAAGTCCCTACTCTCACCTCCACCCTCCTATCTTTCCTTCTCTCTCTCTGCCTCCTAACACGCTTTCCCCCTCTCCCCCTCCTTGGTCTTCGGCCAGTAATATACAACTTGGACTAATTTTTAATCTATTCATGGCATTTTTAACATCTCAATATAATAGTTTCTTTCTTCATAGCCTCTTTGAAGAAGCTAACAAACCCATGATTTTGCCATGTAATTATGAGCAAAAATAAATATACTGTAGATGGAGATAATAGAAACTAGCAAAGTGAGACCTTTTCCTACAAAGCTTTTATTGTATGAGAGACGATGAGCTAATTTTAAGGAAGCATATAATTAAACCTACTCCTAAGGATAGGGAAATTTGATTTACAAAACAGATTAAAGAAAGAAACTAAAAACCAGAAATCAGACTCCGAACCCCAATATTGAACAGCTATAATAAAGTGCTCCTCTAGAGCTCCAATTTGCCATCTGTCGAGTCATAAAAGAACAGAATGATTTATTTAACTACCCTCGCAGTAGAGAGATGGCTTTGTCATTCCTGTGAGAATACTTTATATAAACAAACTTCATTCTGTCTCTTTGCTGGCTCATAGCATGGCAGCATGGAGTAGGTCATAGACTGTGAGTAGGAAGGAGACACTGGTGAAGAGGGCTGGTTAAGGAGATGAAATAGCTTTTACACAGTCAGAACAGTGCAGTAATGAAGTGCCCTTGAAGAGGGTTACACAATTAGTAGAGCTTGGATTGGATCCATGTATTACCGGGTGCTCTCAAAACACTGTGAATACACTGGATGGTGAAGCTGGACTTTGGAGTAAAAGGATGGAAGCTGTGTCCATAGTTGAGATGTTTTCTTAGTCTGCTCAGAGAAAATTGCCTTTCCACTTCTTTGTTTTCCGCTTTGCAAAGGTCAAGGACCACGAGTCAGCCTTTCTCGTGAAATTGGTTAAAGGCTAGGAGTGGAAATCTACACCCACCTCTCAGCATTTTACTCAGTGACATGTTATCTAACTCTTTCAAAGCTCAGGAACTGCATTATCCAGCTTTGCAGGCTGTCTTAAGATCAACTAAAGATAAGTGAGAAATCATGCTTTTCAGGCTCAAGAAAACAAACACCACCAGACCAGAAACAAGAAGATAAGGACAATTTATTCTCCAAATACATCATCAAGCTCTTTTTTCTAAATATCTTTTCATCTTTTATACAGTATGCTGTATGAGGGTAAAAGATGCCCTTTAAGTAAGATTAGCTTAGTTTAACAGCAATTTACTGTTCAGAAAACTCTTATTAGCCACCAACATTACATTCCACTAAAATTCTCAAGATAAGATTTTGACTCTATATTTTTTTTACATTATTTTATTTATATCAGTCGATATCGATATAAGTTTCAATATAAATCAAATATTTTCTGTCAAGCTTAAAATTTCAATTTTACTCCTAAGTGAGATGTGAAGATATAAGGCAAATTTTGACTTAAACATCATTTGTCTGTCAGAAGTTGAACATGACACATGAACTGTAGAACATTACACAACTACATTTCAAATATTTAAAATGGGTATATACACTAAACTAAAATTTGAATACTGAGCAGTCAGAAGCTTTCAGATTTTACAGGAGAATATTAAAGTTGTTAGTCAGCTCTAACTAAAATAAAATCTTTATTCTAATACTAAAAATTTAAATCAAAATTTAAAATTTTAAAGCTTTTAAGTTTTACAGGAGAAAACTAAGCAAATTCTTTGCTCAGATCCAAGTAAATAAAGTAGGCATTGATCTAAAATAAAATTCCAAATAATCTACCTCTGTACTGTATCCTTTCATTTGTGTTCCAACAATTTAAAACTATTTCAATCTATACAAACCTACAAAGAAACAGACAAAAATATTCAGTATATAATCTCAGTACAAATTCAGTACAAAGGAACAAAGAGCTTCTGTCAGTCCTAAAGTCATGACTTCACCTGTTTGGTCTTCAGGAAAGTGTGCAGTTTAAAGACATTTGCTTTTCAGATTCCAGCCTTGGTCAGTGCAGTGAGGCTCAGATATGGTTCAAATATATGATTCTCTCTCTGTGCTCTGTGTATAGTTGAGCCATCTGAGACATCTGTTAAGGAGGGTTCATTATTTTAATCAGCTGCTTAAATCCAACATTCTCCACCATGCTTACTGTCATGGTGTTTTTTAAATAAAGTAGTGTGTACCTTTGTGATCTATGTGTTTTTGTTGTAAGGCGTGGAGCTGGAGAAAATGGAGCTTGTGGTCTGTGGTTATTTAAGGAGGACCAGCAGCACCTGTTAGGGTCTGGGACTGTAATGTCTTACATTGTACTCTAAAGGCCCTGCTTCAGACATTAAAACACAGCAGTATTATTACTGTCTTTGTAGGAAAATGCTTTTTACACAGTTTGTAGTTTTATCTCGCTCGCTCTCTTGATGTGTGTTGCAGAAGCTCAAACATTAGCACGTGCCCTGCTGCTGGTTGTTATGCCTACACTCCACCCAACAAAGATGGCTGCATCTCTTTTCCAGCTAAGTGATTAGTTTGAGTGGCACAATTCTCATTATGATTGGCTTTTTGTAGTTTCTGTTAAAATGCATGAGTTCTACCGATCTAAAATCAGCCGTGTCTTAAATCTCTATCCAGAAGTACTATCGTGATAATTATCGTTATCGTTTTATTGCCCAGCTCTACCTTTAGTTTATTCATTTTATTTTATTTTCAAGGCATTCTAAACTACTTTGTATAATATAGAGTTTGACCTTTAATAAAAAGTGGGATTAGATGAAATCAAAACCTGGCTCCACAAATGGATATAATGCACCTACAGGAGCTTTTATGACATCCCATTCTAAATCCACAGACATTAAGTTGGTCACCCCTTTGCAGCTATAACAGCCTCCATTTTTCAGGGAAGGCTTTTTACAAGATTTTGGAATGTATCTAGGGAATTTTTTATCCATTTATTCAGAGGAGCATTTGTGAGGTCAGACACTGATGGAAGAGGGCCTGGCTCGCAACCTATGTTCTACTACATCCCAAAGGTATTCTGTGTGGTTGAGGTCAGGACTCTGTGTGGGCCAGTCAAGTTCTTCCACATCAAACTCACCCAGTCATGCCTTTATTGACATTGCTTTGTGCACTAGGCCACAGTCATGCTTGGATAGAAAAGGGCTTTCCCCAAACTGTTTCCACAATGCTGGAAGCACAAAATCATCCAAAATGTCTTGGTAAGCTGAAGCTTCAAAATTTCCCCATCATTGGAACTCAGTAACCCAGGCCAAACCCAGAAAAACAACCCCGTAACATTATCCTCCCAGCCCCAAAATTTTTACTTGGCAGTCACAGAGGTAACATTCTTTTGGCATTTGCCATCCCATACTCATGAATCAGTCTACCAGATAGAGAAGCATGACTTGTAACTCCACAGAACATGTTTCCACTCCTCCAGAGTCTAGTGGTGGCATCCTCTACACCATTTCATCTGACACTTGGTATTGCGCTTGTTGATGTAAACCATGCCAGCTTCCAGCGTACAGTTTTTGTGGTGATGTTAATGCCAGAGAAGGTCTGGACCAACGTTCCTTTTAAGCTCCGCGCTTGCATGCGCGCTGCATAGATTTGCTGTGCGGGGAGGACGCGGGAGCAGTGCACGACTGCGCAAGCGCGTAGCTTAGAGGGAACTTTGGGCTGGACCTCTAGAGCTATTGAGTCAGCACAGCATTGATGACTTACGCACTATGTGCCTCAATACACAGCGACCCCACTCTGTACATCTATGCGATCTGCCACTTTGTAGCTGAATTACAGTGGTTTCTAAACACTTCTACTTTGCAATATTACCACCTAGAGTTGATTAGGAAATCTGAAGGGGGGGATTTCCCCAACTGACTTGTTGCAACAGTGGCATCTTATTACAGTACCTCACTTAAATTCAGTGAGCACTTCAGAGTGACCTGTTCTTTTACAAATATACACTTTACTGAAATAGTAACTGTAAATCCATACCAGCTTATACTTCTCATAAAGAATCTACAAACATCAGCACTCACCTGTAGATGCCCACTCCACTCCACGAACCCAGTCTTCATGTCCTTGCAGAGACATGACTTTCTGTAGCTGTTGTAAAGCAATTAAACAGGATCAACACTGCCCCCTAACTGTAAGAATTCAAAATAAAGCATCAACATAGAACATATGTATTAATGTAAGCTTACCTGCCCACTGGCCTGCACATAGAGATGCACCCGAGAGTCATCACCCCCACAGGCCAAAATGGGAACTGTGAGAAACAAGGTTTTCACACAGTCATGTTAGCACACACACTCACAGCAGGCTGCATGCATTTACATCACCATCTAAGTTTTGTAAACAGAGGCAGAGTGGAAAGGAAGGAGCACAGCATGAAACAGACAGAAAGGCATGTAAAATAGCGAGGCGAAATGACATGAGACACTTCAAACGGAGACAGCATTTTGAATATTTGAATGTGACGTTCAGTTACAGGCACTGAAGCAGCCGTGTAAATTGAGACGGATGACAAGAGAGGAAAAATGTGTGCCTGAGTGTTACAACTTAAGGGATGTCTATGTATGGATGGCTTAGGCTTACCTCTGCTGCCTGGCAACAGTTCCAGAGAGACATCCATCATAAAACCACTGCCAAATGATAAGTTATGGAGGCACTCAGCTGAGGCACAAACACATACATGAAATTAAACTTTAAACACAGTTTTAGGACACAACTTAAAATAATACATATATTACACATGTGGTCACAGAGTTGTAATTTTTCCCTGTCTCACCATGCTAAGTAATTAAAGTATATTCAAAGCCACAACTCTGCAAAACACATAACACAGACTGTATTTTTATGTGGGAATAGGTGATGCCTAGTCCACAAAAACACACACTTGATCTCCATGACTGTCAGGCTGCATTAATGTTCTTCTACACTGACAGGTGGAAGGACACAGACATTACCAGGGGTAATTATACATTATGATAGATGACCATTTTAAAATGCATTGTATGAAAAGGTGTAAAGTAATTTCTGCCCAAAATTAGGCATTTTTTAAAATCACTGACAGGTTGTTTTTCCTGCATTATCTACATTTTAAAATACCCTTTACTAAATCAGGCAGAACACAAACATCACACATTAAAAGAAAGACAATAAATAGCAAAGTTGCAAGAAGCATAAAAACCTATCAGATAATGAAGCTTTTAGATGTTCAAGGGAAATGTATGACTTTTGTTTTGAGGAAAGTTCATAACTCATTTAGTTTGGAAAGTGATTAGCACTTGCAATCAGGGTGCACACTGTGATTATTTAAGGTAAAGTATTTACTGGAAACTTTAGCTTTTAGATTTATATGAAAAAAGATATGTGGGGCCGTTTGGAAGCTTTGACAGTGGACCTTTACAAATGAATACATGATCCTCGTAAATTTAAGTAAATCTAACCATCCAACCATGGAGACAGTATTCTAAGTGCTGTTTCAAATATTATGCACCTGAAATAGTTCTGCAACACAGCTGTAATAAGTGCATAAACATTGCCATGCTCTACAATAGCCATTAGGGGGCAAAAAAAAAAAATCAGAAACTGTAAACTCAAAGAAAGGCTTTCTTTATTTTTAATCAAAAGTAATATGATAGTCTGTTACTCTCTAAAGAAACAAAGAATTTTAACCCCTAAAATACTAATATCCTACAAGTTACCACTCTTTTTTCTGGCTTGGGGTTGTGAACCCTCAAGATCACTAGAGATTTAAGATTTCACAACATGACTGCTAAATGAGAAAAAATATTGTTCTTTTAAACTCTTCTTACATTGCTGCTTTTTTCTTTTCAAGAAATTCTGCACATTTTTATCTCTTTAGGGTTGTCACTATATGTGAAATAAAATAAATCTTTGGTTAAAGTGGTTATGCCTCAGACACCAACTCTAATAAGGTATTACAAGAAGACAAACTATAAACTGACCATTTATGTTCATATCCAGCTCCACTGATTTTTGGGCTCTACTACAGTAGCTTTGTATAACTCATATGATCCTAAAAATGATCCTTATGTATCTTATATTTGGCCTTGATGCAGCCCTTCAGTTCATCCACTGTCTGAAATAAGCTCTTTTAGCTCCTCTAATTTTAATCCAACTTTATTTTGATTGGCTCCCCTTCACAGCCTATGTGTGTGTTTATATATTTAAACAAAAAGCTCAATATGTCCAATAAAACAATCACATTTGGGAACAACTGCAATTCCCCAGATTATAAATTGTGTTTGTTTGGCAGCATTTAAAAAAATTTTAACTTTAAAAGTCAAAGTCTAATTAATTAACGAATCTGTCAAGCTTTCTTTGTCTCTTACCTTCTTCTGCACTGTTCCAGAACCAAAGTCTAACTGAGGAGTCTGATGCTGAGGAGGCCACCAGTATCTTTGAGTCCTCCATGTAGATGGCATCAACAGCACATACTGGACCAGTGTGGCCCTTAAACTCAACAGACTGGATAAACTGTAAAGAGTGCAGCACATTTTCTTTAATTTGTCTACTGTATGTCATCTGTATAGTGCCAAATCATAATGTACAACACTTTATAAATGTATTTTAGAAAGTATGGTCAGTATTACTGAAAGAAATGGAACATTTTTCCAATGAACAAGTGCTTGCTTTGCAAGCTACAGTCATTTGAGAAAAAACTTTCACAGAACTGTAGCCTATGAAAGCACTGTTCACTCTTTATTTCTTCCATAGGAATTAAGCAGATAAGCAACAGCCAGGGGCTGCTAATCAAATGCATTTGATTAATTCATCATGAGCCAGTGTAACCACCTCTTTAAAAGCAGAAGTTCTGCAGTTTGCTGATCTCGAGCATTCAGGAGTATGTTAACACAATGCCACAATATTTTCAGGAGTGGATGTCCCAGCAAATTCATCTCAAGCTCAGAAACATAAAAAAGCTGCACCTCAGACTCTGTGGGCCTTAATCAAGCATGTTAAATTTTAAAGTTAATGTTAATACAATTTTTTTTTAAAGCTGAACAAGTATAGCTTTTTTGGAAGGGCTGCCAGGAGAAAGCCTCTTCTCTAAAAAAATAAAAAAACTCAGCAACATGGCTTAGGTTTGCAGAGTACATATGAGCAAACCACAAGACTTCTACAACAATGTTCTTTAAACACACAAGGCCAAAGTAGATAACTGGTGTAATGTACAGCGCCACTTTTGGTGAAAACCAAACACAGCATATCAGCACAAACACTTGATATCAAGAGTCAAGCAGAGTGGTGGAGAGGTGATGATTTGGATTTGTTCAGAAGCCACGGTACCTGGATGCCTTACGGTCAATAAGCTGACCATGGACTCCTTAAGAGAGCTGTGCATAAAGGAATGCCCACAAACCACAATGAGATGAAGCAATATTGTAGTGGGTCAAAATTCCTCTCTCTGATGATGTGAGAGACATACAAATAGTCATACAAAAAAAATACTTTACATTATTTCTGCCAGAGGTGTTCCTACAAGCTACTTAATCATGGGGTGTACTTAGTTTTTCACAGGACTACATAGAGTCCTGTGAAACCTTTCTTTCTCGCGACTAATAAGGAGGTGGGACAGTTTGAGTAGCAAACAGTTTCTTATGCAACAGGCGGTTTACCTTCCCATCCTGTAGAGCCTTCCAGAGAATAAGCCGATTGTCTGAGCCTCCTGAGACAAGATGACACTCTGGAGCTGTAAAAACATGAACAACACTGTTTTCATGGTTTGTGATATGCCACGGGGCATGCTACATCATGTGACAATATTTCTGGTATATAGTTTCTTTACTTATGTGCCAAAATTTTGGGGAACACTAACTGAATAATTTTCAAGGTTTGTCGTACTCTACTGTGCAAAAAACTTTTATTACACTAGATGGTGTAACGAGTCAGTGTCACACCAAGTGTGTCCTAAGTCCATCAGATGACGAAGAAGAACTAACGCCGATGGATAAATAGATGTTGGAGTGACAGGTATTCTGGTGAATCAGACAGTAAACAGTGCCTGAAGCACCTGGACATTGACTCTTAGCGCCACAAGAGCCAATTCCCAGTTAGAAATCACACTCTGCTGTGTGGTGGGGGAAATGTTGCACTTGATTACTAATCGCAATCCACTCACTATGGCATTAATTTTGCAGCACAAACAGAATAAGTGCATACAGTAGGTTTAGGTGGTTGCACTCCACCTCTGTGCAAACACAGTGTGTGAGACAGACAGCGGGGAGTGCAGCAGATTTCCAACATGAAGAGAAAGAGTATACCAAGCAGAGAGCAGCGAGTTACAATGAATGTACAGAAAGCGATGATTAAGCCCACTATAATTAATTAGTTGACATAAGCATAGATATCAGCAGAATGGGTAAAAAGGATCTCTGTATTTATATTTTCTTTATTCTTTAATCCTTTTAAAAAACATGAATTTTTTTGACCTGGTTTACATGCAACTGATGGTAAGAGTAGGATAAGATAGTATAAGCTACAGCTTTTGTCTATGATGCTTGGTTAGGTTCAGCAGGCTTAACTTACAATAATACAGTCACTGGGTGTGACTAGTACTTCATAGCAAATGGTTGGCCAGAGGAGCTCAGATCCACAAATCAGTTTTCTTACCTGATTTGGGCTGGAACCTACTGTAGCCATCACAGGATGAGAGGCAACTCACACATGAACAGGTTACCAGGTCACTAACACAGAGATACACCTATGGCCAATTTATAACCTTATGAGACCTTATGACATACTGGATGCAGGCACAGACCTCTTAGTCCAGATCTTTACTAGTTGGGTTAAAATTAACTATGTTACTTAAACTAGATCTGAAAAAAAACTGTGTCTAGTGTCACTCTTTCCATAGCAATTTTCCAATCCTTCTCATCAAACAAGTAGTAATTTGGACTCACGCCATTTGGCCAGATGGAATCGCAGTAACCATGTTATTGACCAGGTGTTCATTGCATTGATGTCCTGCTGTAGGAGATCTTTGTCCTCAGGACTTTACATATGCCTATAAATTTTGGCGTCATCAGCATAAAGCTTAATAAATGATGAACCTGATAACCTCCGATTTATCTTGCAAGCGTGTCTTTGTACTTTGAGAAAACATAAACTTCACAGCAAGGCTCTAGCTGACCTGGAAGTTGAAACCCAGAACCTCCCTGCTTAAATTCAAGAGTGCTAAACACTGTACCACCACTATCTCAGACCAACATGGCATTTTGCTGATTCTTAATACAAGAGCAACTGCACAAACGCTTTCTGATAGCAGTGTCACTTTCAGGTTACAATTACCACCTTCAAAATATTTTTATCACCCACTTTTAGTTTCATTTAAGTTAACTATAATATCATTGGCTCAAATATTAAGATGGACTGGCTCATGGGAACGAGGGGTGGCGTGATACTGAAAGACTTGCCTAACCTGGACTGTGAAACTATCAACTGGTGTGACAGGATTATAGCTCAACACGAGTGAAACCTCTATGAAGCTGTTTACAGACCAGCGAGAACCCTTCGTGTCTGCAGCACAACAAGACAGCAAAAAGATGCTCAACAGAATAAACAAGAGGTCTGACAGCCTCCAGTCTCCCCTCTCTCCACACTCACCGCTGTCCTCTCTGTGAACCCACTGAACCGCATTCACTCTGCCCGTGTGTCCGTTCAGAAGAGCTACAACTCTTCTCTCCTAAGGAAAGAACAAACGGTGTGGTTACTGAGGTAAGCAACTTCACCATGCTGCTCATCAGCTGTGACAGCTAAAAGCGGACTCTACAGGAGAAATAACGCACTGTACTACCTCTGGGTCATACAGAGCCACCGAGTTACACGTCCCAAAAGCTATGGTTCCTCCACGACCCCAAGAAACAACGTTTGGAGTCCTGTTCGCACAACAGGCTACATGGCATGTTTCAACTGCGACCGCCTCCATCTTGAAGGCTGAAGTTATGGAGTTACTGTAAATGTGGGCCGTGGCTAAACCGTACTATGGTGACAACAGTTCCGCAGCAGTGTGGCAGTAAACCAGGGGTCTTGAACTTACGACCTCCGGAGCTACCTTAATGCAGAGATGGAAACGGAAACATTCGCCCCTCTCAGTATGGAGGGCTGCGTCAGGAAGGGACATCCGGCGTAAAGCCTCTGCCAAATTACCAATGCGGAATAATCCGCTGTGGCGACATGTACATTCACTGAGACAGGATGTTTGTAACTTTAGCAATGTTGCGGGGTGAAAAAAGTAGTCCATATTTTTTAATGTGAGCATCACAGGACATATCCTGGTCAAAACGATTCCAAGATTCCTCACAGTGTCACTGCAGGCCAAAGGAATGCCATCCAGAGTAAGTATCTGGTTAGAAAGAGGGTTTCTGAGGTTTTTAGGGCAAAATACATTAACCTCAGTTTTGTCTGAATCACAGTTATTATAGTTTCATATTTTCGTATTAGTTTTTATTTTAATTTCATTTGGAGTTTTTGTTTTCAATTCAGTGAGTTTCAGTGAGTTTCCAGAGTGGGTTTGCTCGTTTTAGTTGTAGTTTTTTATTAGTTTCAGTGTTAGTTTTAGTTTTCTTAGTTATAATATGGATGGTGTTTGTCAGGGGAAGATTTAGGATGTTTAGACCAGAAATTACAATACAAACACATTCACACAATCATGTAGACATCCTGAATCTCAATAAACAGATGCATCAAAGCCTCATCAGACAGGCTGAGCAAATAATCCAGCTGACAAAGACTAGAACTAAGGACATTTCCTGTATTATTTTATTTTATTTTATTTTAGTTAGTTTTGTGAGCGCACACAATGTCATTTTAGTTAGTTTTGATTTTCTCTGTAAGTCTAGTTTTTATTCTTATTTCAGTTAACTAAAATTATTTTCTGATTTTGTTTTTAGTTTAGTTTTATACTATAACCTTGGTCTGAATCTAAAAATAGAAAATTACAGGCCATCCAGGTCTTTATGTCTTCAAGACATGCCTGAAGTTTTAACTGAATAATTTGTCTCAGTATGTGATGTAATACTATTTTTTTTTTTAAATTTTGAATATCTGTGCTTATATCGATCCCAGATGGGGACACAAGCCCCTCTCACCATGGAGGGTTGCGTCAGGAAGGGCATCCGGCGTAAAACCTCTGCCAAATTACCAATGCGGATTAATCCGCTGTGGCGACCCCTTGGTGGAGAATACAAGGGAGCAGTCGAAGGTACATACATATAAAGTATTCTGATTCTGATAATGTGCTAGTTATGGCTAAAACGTTGAGACTTTGTTGCACTACTGAGTAAAGTCCATTAGATGGCATAAGACAACCACAAATTCATAGAGAAGAGACAGTTGTTTGACAAATTTAAGGAAAAACCCGAACCTGTAACTCCTGCAGTGAAGACATACAGTCTGTTGGATAGAGTAGGTGAGTTACAGAAATATGTAGAATTCATGCCAGAAGCTATTCTGGAGGCATCCAGTGCCCTAAAATCTCTCTGAGACAGATTATGGAGTTTTTCCTTTCATCTGTCACTCATCTATGGAACCCTTTATCAATTGCCAATTTCTTATGCATTTGTATTTTGGGAACTCTATACTCTTTTTATCCTTAATCATAAATTCACTGCAGTATGAATATAATGAACTATGTGACATAGTATAAATAATAAATATTAGGGAATTGTATACCTTTAAAGCTGTAGTGGGGATGAATTGATGTG
>VUQH01020286.1:1667-16890 GCA_015106775.1 Etroplus canarensis | reverse complement strand
GCTTCCTCTTCTTGTTTTCCAAAGTCATCCTATAGACCACCATCCGATGTTGCCTAGCTACATTCTCCCCTGACACCACCTTGCAGTCTCCTACCTCCTTCAGGTTGCACCTATTGTATAAGATATAGTCCACCTGTGTGCACCTTCCTCCACTCTTGTAGGTCACTCTATGTTCCTCCCTCTTCTTGAAATATGTGTTCACTACAGCCATTTCCATTCTTCTTGCAAAATCCACTACCATCTGTCCCTCCACATTCCTCTCCTTAACACCATACCTACCCAACACCTCCTCATCCCCTCTGTAATACAAACTACTCAGGTTAAAAAGAACCAGACAAACTCATTCACTAAATCCAAAGAAAACAGTGAGCTCACAACCACACAGTGCTCTGTAAAACCAAGATGACCAGAATGCACTGAACTGCACCTGCCTATGTAGCCCCTGGAAGGTGCTCATTGGCTGCAGGAGCACAGTGCCTAGCCACTACTGCAGAGGCACAAGAACACCATGGACCAATACGATGCTGAGGCAGGAGTAAAAGACCGGGACCTGTAAGCAGCACAGCACACTCATTAAATGACATTTCCTGGGGAATGTAACAATGGCCCTAGCATTATGCATTCAGGTACAGTCATGATGTAACAAAAGGGCCTTTCCCAAACTGCTCCCACAAAGTTGAAATCATAGAATTGTCTAAAATGTCTTGGTAAGCTGAAGCATTAAAATTTCACTTAAGTGGAATTAAGGTGCCCAGGCCAACACCAGACAAACAACCCCACAGCATTTCCTAAACCCAGACTCCTCTATCAGACTGTCTAATAGAGACGTGTGATTCATCACTCCACTGCTCAGGGTCTAGGAACAGCATGTTTTACACCACTCCATCTGATGCTTGACATTGTGCTTAGTGATGTAGAGCTTGCATGCAACTGCTCAGCTATGGTCTGTCATTTAGCAGCTGAGTGACTGTGGCTTGAAACCCTGCAGTTTTTGAGACAGCATAGTGTTCACAACTTTTTCACACTATGCAACTCAGCACTTGATGACGCTGCTCAGTAACTTTACATGGTCTATCACTTTGTGGCTGCATTGCTGTGGTTCCTAAATGCTTCCACTTAGCAATAATACCACTTACAGTTGATTGTGGAATATCTAGGAGGGAAGAAATTTAATGAACTCGCTTGTTACAACAGTGACATCATATTACAGTGCTGCAATGAAATTCAGTGAACTCTTTAAACCCACCCATTCTTTTACAAGTGTTTGCAAAGGCAGACTGCATGACTAGGTGCTTGATTTTATACACATGTGGCAATGGGACTGAATGAAACACCTGAATTCAATAATAAAGAGGTGTGAGCCAATACTTTTGTCCATAGTGTAGTTTTGTTGCCTGAAGTTATTGCTAAGTCACAACAAAAGTTAAAATTGTCACAAACAAGACTTAAAGTCTATACTGCAGTATAAAGCAATTGTCACTGTGATCCCACCATTGATGGAGCCAGATCATTTTTTATTTGTCTAGCCCAAGACCTGGATGTCCTAAGAGTCCTTTGAACATCACTGATAAATGAAATACCCCTCTCCTGAATTCATTTGAATTTGTAATGTGTTTTTTACTTTTCATCTGAGGCATCTTTAACTGATATGCAAGCATACTGCATATTTTCACAGATGTGTGTGGTCCAAGAACTTATTTATTTGCATCATGCCTGGTGTGAGTACATTGAAAGACAGTCTCTAGTTTTTGTTACATGTGTTTATGTATCATGTAGAGTACAGGAATGAAGAAAAAAGAACTTGGGAATCAGGAGAAAAGTGAGGGTGCAGAAAGTTGGAAAAAAATAAAAGAAAATAAAAGAAAGTTGAGCAGAGGAAAGCAGATATGCTGCTGTGTGAGGAAAGTGTCTGACTGGCCTTCCGCATGTGATGGAGGATCCCAGGGCAGCAGAAGCTGAAACTGTCTGGTTGAAATTATGAAACAACATTTGACTGGAGCAAACAGTCTAAGAGAGGCCAACACGATTTGCCATTGCCACTACAGGGGGCTGCAAAACTTGAGGAGAGAAAATGTTGAGAGCGTAGACACACATACAGTGACTGAACAGATGGAGGTACACTCACAAACACACCAACGTGTCTGTGTGTCTGATCTCACAGTGCATGCAGACATGCATAGACTGCAGGGACACAGTGGCAAGTTCAGATCAGTGCTGTTCTCTCTGCACACAGAGAGGCTGCCAACTCACTCAGACCCATCTTTATTCAGTTATGATAATGCAGTGTCATGCAGGTACAGATTATGTTAAGGTGTCTGAGGGGAAGACTTTAATAGAGGATGAGAGGTTTCAAAGTAGGAGTGTTACTGTGGACAGAGGGTGGTGTCAGACTTCATCTACTGCCATTTGGAGATGTGCAAGTCTGCTGTACTAAAAGCTAGATGCAGGACTCACATAGAGCTGCCACAAATGATTTTTATGTGTGTGTTTTCTTCTTTTGTTTCTAGTTACAGTGAGGAGCAGGGACAACTTGGATGCTAAAGGGTAGAATGTTAATTTCTTGTCACTGATTGTATATGCAACTAAAATGCATTTTGTCCACTATGCTGAGCTGAAATGCTGCTCTTAATGCACAGATTCTACAAAATACTACTTATCTATATGTCTGAATATCAAAGTTCATTTTACTACAGGTAACACTGATATAAGCATTGTGATTAATGGAGCATAAATCTGCACATTAGGATGAAACCATAACATGTATGTTTTTGTGCCAACCTCATACTGCAATGACACCATTGTCAGCAGTAATTATTTGCATTGTGACATGCAGAACAAAGTGAGTTAATGTCCTGGAACCAAAAGACTCTAGGGGGCGACACAAAGTTACTTTTCATCAGAGTTCCTGGCTAAATGTGTGCAAGCTTTAAAATTACATACATTAAAATATGATACCAGTAAATAAGCAGGTTTTCATATGAATACTGCTTTTTAGCAGGGTCCTTATATTTATACAGTTCCTACAAAATATTGGAACTGCAAGGTCAATTAATTTGTTTTTGCAGTGCACTGAAGACATTTATGTGGGAAGTCAAAAAGATAAATATGTTGAGAGATCAGAGTTTTAGGTTTAATTACCTGTTATTTATGTTTAGATATGTTAAACAACAAGGAACACAACACAATTTGTTTGAAACATCCAGTTTCTTGAATGAGCAAAAAATATTTCAAGCAAAAAAAATATTTAACATTTGTTTGCATATTCCTTGCTTGCAATAGCTCCATCAAACCTACAAGCCACTTCTTTATTGAATTTACTATTCCAGGATTTTGCTACAGCATCTTTTAGTTGTCCATTTTGCAGGGATTCTCCCTTCAGTTTTCTCTTCAGGAAGTGAAATGCATGTTCAGTTGGATTGTGATTAACTTGGCCAGTTCAAAACTTTCTATTTTTCACCATTTCTCTATAAATTGGCAGACAATATCTTTTTGTAGCCCTTTGTCTCCATTTTGCTCCAAGCATCATGAGCTACACCATCAATAGAAATGACTGAGCCGTCCAGAAGCAGCCATGCAAGCCCAAGTCATGACACAGCTGCCACCATGCTTCTCATATGAGCTTGCATGTTTGGGATTATTAGCAGATCCCTTCTTTCTCCATACTTTGGCCTTTCCATCAGTTTGGTCTATATGCATTTTAAATTCAGCCCCCTTTCCATAATAAACACCGTTTTTGTTAATGGAATCTAAAAAAGGGGACATAACTTTTCCTTAGATTCTTCATAAGCTGTCTTCTGTGAGGTGTAATTATTTTACTAAGTCCCTTTCTGTTCCTTTCCCAACATTTCAAGCAAGAGCGCAATAGATAATTATTTATGACACTGTGGGTAACATATTTGACACATTAGACTCTTTAGTTCTTTGTGAAAAATGTGTTTTTGAAAGGCTTCAGCAAGCAGCAAGACATTGGTGTTTAATGTTTTAGTAGTTAAATGAAGTTGGATGCTGACAAGTTGAGATTTCAGAAAAACTATTTCACATTTCTGTATAACTGTCAGACACAATGGCTAGCATTGATTTAAAGAGAAAGTTGTAAAGCAGTTTTTCTACATATAACAAGGATCATCTACTGCACATGGGAAATGACATTTTTACTCAAGCGAGTGAGAGTATTTTATACATACATTCCATACTCACATGCCACATCTGTGAACTGTATGTAAGTATATTCTGCATTGCATTAGCATTCAACGCACACTTATTATAAACAACCACCTTCAATGCACACATGAATTCATACATGTGGACAGCAACAGAGCAAATCATAGATTCAGTAAAGGTGGCAGGCAGGAGGAGAGAAAAGCAGGAGAGATGGAAGTCGGGGAGAGGAAGGTGGATGTGACATGATTTACAATGAGATCATTAACCTTGAGAAACAGAATGGCTTCTGCGACACAAACACTATCTCTGAGACAAACACCCTCCTAGAACAATACCATGTGTACACACACACACGATACACTTGCATATGACAAAGCAAGCACACACCCACATCCTGTGATCCTTAAAATAACATAAGCTGTATCCCAAATATACAAACACACTTAGGATGTAGTGTGTTTAAACTCCAAAAGTGACAAAATAAAAGTATAAAGAAAAAGAGTCAGCATACAAACTAAATCCTCCTGTTTATTTTAAAACCCTATCCAAAATGCCCAAATAACCAATATAAATGGAGTAGCTGCTTACAGCTGCTAAAAAATTAAAGGGAGTTTTGGCTGCAGGAGAAACAGCTCAAAATCTAAACTAACAAAAACATCTGGACATTCTGACTTTAAAAATAATATACTAAGACATTCAGTTAATGAAAGTTTATACAGTTGTGATTTTAGGGAAATAGGGCACATTAGCAGAGTGCATCATGCCAAGGACATGGGTTAGCAGATGCACTTCTGTATCTCAACTCATTATGTCTTTATTATGTCAAGTCTATATTCTATGCCATATATATTTAGAATTGTCAAAGCATATTGCTTTAGCAGTTAGTATACCAGCTATAATTCCTACCAAATTATCAACATAGTTTAACATTAACAGGAAATGAAACAATACACCTAAACAGAAATAAAGCAACTGCTCATCCACGTGGAAAGGAGCCAGCTGAGTTGGTACAGACATCTGACAAGGATGGCTCCTAGGCACCTCCTATGTGAGGTATTATGAGTATGTCCAACAGGGAGGAAACCTTGGGGTAGACCTAGGACATGCAGCTGAGATTATGTCACTTGGCTGGCTTGGGAATGCCTCGTTGTCCTCCAAGAAGAGCTGAAGGAGGTGGCCAGAGAGAAGCAGGTATGGGTATGGGCATCTCTGTTTTGACTCCTGTGCCCATGATCTGGACCTGGATAGTCCAATGAAAAGTGATGGATGGATGAAAATATAGAGAAATTTTATTAAAGTTAATTTAATTAAAGCTGATCGGGAAATAAAGCAGTTGAATACTTTTTTTGTTTCTTTCCAAAGAGTTAATATCAGGATGTTTTGTGCTTTTGTGAATGCACGGTGATCTATATACTGTAATATACTTTCAATGACTGTGGACTGACTGAACTTGGGTAATTAGACCAACTGTTAAAGTTGCAGTTATTTCTCTTTGGACATACTGGTCTGTTAATCATCGGTTTTGTATCAGGTGTGTCAATAAATGTGAACATTTTCTGAATGTACTTTAGAATAAAAGAGAGGATACATTTGGATATATATATATATATATATTACAACTAAGATCAAATTACCCTACTTTAAATCAAACTTCATAGGAATCCATACAGTGGTTAATAAATATATAAAGAAAAATAAAACAAAAGCATAGGTATAAACACAGACAGTATAAAATTTATTATTAGCCAAAATATACTACTAGCTATTTCTCCTCTCTGCCTTACAATTGTTCAGTTTTGTTTGGGGAAAAAAAGATACAAAAGTAAACTAATTTTTAGTATCTTAGTTCTATAACATCATAAATATAACAAACATGGTCATATTGTAATGAAAATACAACTGCAGCCCACTGCAAAATACTTACTGATATCATTTACACCGTACAAATTAGATTGATAGATGTCGTGTGACCACTAAAGGTATAACCACAAAAAGCCCGTTATAAGCTGAACCAACTTAACATGATGTGAGGCTAGATCCCATGTTCAATTTTTTTTCTTTTTCCATGCAAATTGGATGATTAAGAACTGATGTACACAGCAGCGATTGATGATTCCATAATATCCCTGAATTTTTTTTTAACCAAATTCAGCCATGGCAACAGCAAACAGCAATAGCAGCAGATACAAAATGGTGTCACCATATGATCCCACAATCAATTTGGCTTTTGTTTCGTGGAGATCTGACAAATAGTTAGGGAAATATGACTACAAATGCAAAAAGTTTATGTAAAACGCCACCTGGTGGCCAAACTGTATTTTCAAAATGACCGATCAGTTTCTCATCTCATGGAGGTCTGTCACTGTGACAAAATTCAAAATCCTGCATCAAATAGTTTTTGCGCTATTACGATGACATGAAGTATTTGTGGCAGCATCGTCAACGATTATCATATAGTCCTGCTTTTTGGGATTTAATTATTAATAGGCTTTGTCACTTTCATTATAAGGTTAAAATGTTTTGTGGAGCCAGCCTCAAGTGACCACTACAGATTTTAGCACATCTTTTCATTTTTTAACTAAGGTTGCCCCTTGGGAAAACTAACAAACCAATAAACAAACACAATAGTAAACCTTAAAGCATTTAGCAAAGTCAGCTGATTTCCTCCTCTGGGAATCATACATTTATGAATGTGTAAGGCATTTTTTTGGTAGTCATCAAAACACCTCTATCTGGATCAGAGTGACATCCACAAAGCAATGTGGCTAAAAAGCAAAACCACCAATCACAGATTTATCACACAATTGTATTTATTAATCCATATTCCTTCATCATTTCTAGTATAAACATTTAGTAAGCAAATTATATTCTCATAAGACATTGGTGGCAGATTCCCTCTGGCAAATCCAGCTATAAACATCTACAATCACACTCACTACACAGAGGAAAACAAAAATCATTCGTCGTCTGACACAAAGGCTCATGGGATACAGACCGACAAAAAGCCTTTCTAAAAGTGTATTATACAGCAGTCATGTCGCAGTGTCTTTAAATAGAAACTCCCATTTAAGAACTGTAAAATAGACATATATATATATATCTTCAATATATATGGAAAAATGTCACTCTTATTTGATATGTATAAAAATCAATTTGCATTTATCTTTATTTTCATTTCCTGTCAGTTTTGGTCAAAACATAAATTAAAAAATGGGTTGAAAATGGTGGAAGACATTTCGTAAATTCTCTGGACAAAGCAAAGCAGTGATTCAGTTTTTCCTAAGTATTATTAAATGATTAATGATAAGACACTCAAAGTATTGATGGAAAAATTTGATTATTTTCCACATTAAACCCTTTAAAAGGTCCATACTGGAAAAGTTCAAGTATAAAAGTGCCTTGCATTATTTGAAGGCTGAGACTTCTTTCTGTTTGATAAACTAGGTTGTGCACATTTCTCGTAACAAAAAACTCCACTTAACTTATTCAGAACATTACCCAGCAACAGCATGGAAAAAAAACAAACATCTGTTTTAATCAAGCAAACTATTCTAAAGATAAAATATTTTGTTTTTTCCAAAACAAACACAGTAGCAGCTTCATGTTTTTCACGAGACTCAATCCCATCTTTTGCTAAATGTAACGCAAAACCATCTGGAGTGATGTTTCAACTGAAGGAAAAACGAAATATTTAAAGCACTGAAACTAACATTCTGATACGTGTTCCCTCTTTTAACCCCCAGGATGAAAGCTTGTACACACTTTTAGTGTTTGCATGCATAGAAAAAAGCAGGCACATTCCCCTTTGTCTTTCAACTCTAACCACCAGAGACAATGCACTGAAATAAAGCATGTTTACTCAAAATAAATAAAACCAAATGCTTTTTGGGTACTTTCCTGTTTCTTCCAGTTAAGCTTCATTATGATTGCAACACATCTAGTGCATCTAATTTCTGACAGCTGAAAAGGCAACAATTATAAAGATGATAAAGTGATAAATTTTAAAGGTGAAAAAAGCATGAACTTAAGCAGACTGCTGGGCTAATTGTACTGCAGCATTAATGTCCACTAAAAAGTCAGTTAAGCAGCTGTTAAGATCAAAGTAGAATTTTTCCACTAACAGTTTTACAACAAACTTTACTCTTAATAAATCATGTGATGGGATTTACTCTCAGTCTGCATATACAGATGTGATCTCCAAAAAACTTAAACAAAGTGACTCCCTGCTTGTGATCATGTCTTACTCACATTTGTCAGCAACATTTATCGAAATCACTAAGTTACTCTGCAATCAGACATATTTTTAAAGTGTATAAATGCTTACTCAACTGTCTTTAGTAAATGTATTACATTATGAGAATTTTTAGATATCACAATATAAACTCTCATGATGCAACACAAGATTTCAATCGTATCCACTCCCGGTGTGAGATACACTTCTGTCAGTGTGTCAGTCTTATTTTCTATGAAAATTCAAATAAAAAACCCATTTACCTTTCACTTCTGCTAGAGAAGCTGCATCTGTACACACACATGCATATGTGCACGCAAAAGCTGACTGCATTCAAATATGAAACAACCCCCTGTTCTATTCGTGATGACGTTTAGATATCCGTTATGCTACATTTAAACTAGCTTTGATAAAAGGTAGTGCATGCTTACGTACAGTAACACTGTTTTCCTTCATTGTTTCCAGCTTTTGTTTGGCTTTCTCATGATTAGAACCACCATCATTAAGGAGTAGAAAGCAACAAGCATATAGTATAATGCCTCAACCTTCCCACTAAGGTTGCTCAACATCAGAAAATTCTGATGCATTTGCTTTGAAATTATATTTATGAGCTTAAACACCCTGAACAGTATAAAAGGTCTGTTATGCATGTGAGTGCTCCTCCAGTCACACTCAGAGGAGGTCAGTTCCATCGTAGGCCACAGGCTTATCCAGACTCAAATGATAAAGCACTTTCTTCGAGATGAACCTGATAAACAGGGAAAGAGAGATAATTCTAGTTTCTTATAATTTTTCATTTTTTTTAGACTTTCTTAGAGATTAACTCAATTAGAACTGACCTGGAGAAGGAGTTGTCAAAGATAAGTGTGTATTCTCCAGGATTTCTGACTTTCAGTTCCCCCTGTATTGTCTCCTTGTGGGAGTTGCAGCGGGTAAGAGGGATCAAAACCTACAGAGAGCAAAGCATAGAAATCCCGGTTCACATTTTTTTCTATATCCATTAAGTCCAGGTCTAAAAGAGTCACAAGACTATGAAAGGAGGCAGAATTCTATCAAATCTGTAACCATTTCAGAATCTGTTTATTGAATCAAAATCCTAACAAATGTTGGAGATTTTGCTGTGCTGAAAAGGTGCAGGACTTTCATCACTGCTCTGAGACATTTATTAACCCTGTCCTGACTCATTTTATTTTTGCTACCAGGGAACTTGCACAGTGGGGGAGCATGCCTACAGCTACATAAGTACCACACTGGAATAAAATATTAGTGCTACTTTATCACTGAGGAAATATTAACTAAATTATTTAGAATTCCTTCTGTATGCACACTACATTTTACATCAGAGGGCCACAAAACACACTCCCACACCATCACCAGGCTAAGACAGGCCACACGTTGCGCTATGACTTGATAGTCTGTTGATAAATGTTCACAAAAAGGCTTAAATCTTAAATCCTGTCACAGTCAGAGTTCTATAGTTGACTGTAAAAGGTGGGGTCAGGCTAAATAAAGGCTTTCTATAAACAGATTCTGCATAAGAATATGTAGAATCTGTAGGCAAGGGAATATTTCTGGTTTCTTTTTGTAGTCTGCTTGTGTGCTGGAAACATTTCTCATACAGTTTGGCCCATACTGACATGATTAGCATCACACAATAGGTGCAGATTCATCAGCTGCACATACATGATGCAAACCTCCACAACATCTCAAAGGTGCTCTACTGAATTGAGACTTGATGGCTGTGGAGGCCATTTGAGTATAGTGACCTCATTGTTATATTAATAATCAGTTTGAGATGATTTGAGCTTTGTGACATGGCACGATTCTGCTGGAAGCATCCATCAGAAGATGGTAGACTCTGCTCATAAAGGGAGGTACATGGTCAACAACAATTCTCAGGTAAACTGTGGTGCATAAACAATGCCCGGCTAGCACTAAAGGGCCCAACGTGTGCTAAGAAAATATCCCAACACCATCACACTACCACCAGCAGCTTGAACAACTGATACAAACATGCTGACCCAACCATTTGAAGGTTGCAGCAAAAATCAGGAGTCAACGGACCAGGCAAGATTTTATGCTCAGTTTAAACTTCAGCATGTTGTCCTCATCTCTGTAAGGATGTATTCTTCACCTATGTTTATACAAATGCTGTTGTCCCACCTTGGCTTGCTCCAGTGGCATTTCTGTACTTTCCCTGTAGACCACACTGAAGGAGATACTCTTTGGTTCAGAGGTGAAGGTCCAGGACACAGTGGGACCAGGATTATTCATGGTGATGGGGATGGTACTGTAACAGCTAGATTTGATGAAGAGCTCTCGGGAGCTGTCACCGAATGCTGAGATGTCATCCACCATGAAGTGCACAGAGAGCCTGCAACATAGGAAATGAACCAAAATGTTTCACAATAAAACAGTATCACTACAACTAACAAGAACACTATATGGATAAAACTATTGGGCCACCTACACACTACATCTATTGGAGTTTTTCTGACATGCCATCCTAAATCCATAGGCACTGGTATGGACTGTTCCCCCTTTGCAGCTATAACAACTTACACTCTTCTGGAAAAGCTTTCTACAAGACTTTGGAGAAGGTCTATGAGAATTTTTGCTCATTCATCCAGAGTGTAAATGTTTGACCTCATCCATTTGTGAGGTCAGACACTTATGTTGGATGAGAGGGCTTGGCTCAGAATCGCCGCTCCAGTATATCCCAAAGTCAAGTTCTTCCACACCAGTCTCATCATGCCTTCATGCTTCATGCCTTGCTTTGTGCACTGGGGAACAGTCACGTTAGAACAGATTAGGACCTTCCCCAAACTGTTCCCACAAACTTGGAAGCATAGAATTTTCTAAAATGTCTTGGCAAGCTAAAGCATTAGGATTTCCTTTCAGTGGAATTAAGGTGTCCAGGCCAACACCACATAAACAAGCCCACAGCATTATTCTTCCTCCACCAAACTTTATAGTTGGCACAACCAGTCAGGCAGGTAACATTCTCCTGGCATTCACCAAAGCCAGACTCATCTATTAGACTGCCAGATAGAGAAGAGCGGTCACTCCACAGAACATGTTTCACTCCATGGTCCAGTGGTGGTGTGCTTTATACCACGCCATCTGACACTTGATGAAGTAAGGCTTGCATGCAGCTGCTCGACCATAGAAACCCATGCCAAGAAGCTGCCAGTGCAGTTTTTGTACTAATATTAATGCCAGAGGAGGTTTGGAACTCTTTACTGACTAATTCAGCAGAGGCAACTTTTATGCACTATGAGCCACAGCACTTGGTGACACTGCTCTTTAACTTTATGTGGTCTGCCAATTCATGGCCTAAATGTATCTACTTTGTAATAATACCACTTCTAGCCACTGATACCAATATATCTAGAAGGGAAGATATTTCAGGAAATGACTGGATACAATGGTGACATCCTATTACATTATCATGTTCAAATTCAGTGAGGTCTTTACAATGATCCATTCTTTTACAAATGTTTATAAAGGCAGACTGCATGGCTAGGAACTTGATTTTACACAACTGTGGCAAAGAGACTGAATGAAACACCTAAATTCAATGATTAAGAGGTATGGCCCAATATTTCTGGCCATATAATGTACTTATCTTAAAAATTAA
This sequence comes from Etroplus canarensis, assembly GCA_015106775.1. Taxonomy (NCBI): domain Eukaryota; kingdom Metazoa; phylum Chordata; class Actinopteri; order Cichliformes; family Cichlidae; genus Etroplus; species Etroplus canarensis. The sequence continues at coordinate 4,858 of VUQH01020286.1, read as the reverse complement.
TCCCAAATTGTTTTGTCAGAAAATTCTAATTTCACAGAAAGCTGATATTTTTCAGTTTTCATTTCATCCAATCACAGTTCAGAATCAAAACATATTCAGTTACCTATCAAACAGCCAAAGAAAAATATCACAAATGCTTTCAATTCCTTTTAAAAAACAGGAACAATTTCCTATTTCTCGTAACTGGATGTGCAGAAGGTTAACAGTGGCAAAAAAACTGACATTTCTCAAAACATGCTGGCAATAGGAAGTTTGCTCAAGGGATCAAGTTGCTACATTTGTGTAATTTTGTATTTCTCTGTAAAGCTAATAAAGACTTCTCAAAGGAAAATAACCATTCCACTGGCATACCAAAACACAAGATCATTACAATCAACAACAGCAACATTACTTTCTGACAAATTAGTAACTTGAACAACTTTAGGTTTTCATGCAAAAGTTCTGAATAAAAAAAGGAAACTTAACAAGTTACCTTAAGATTAAAATGTTCTGGCAACCTTTAGACAAAATAATAATCGTCTAGTTTTCTGATTAGTTGATAGCAAGAAGTATCATACTACCAGTTTGCAGCTAGCCAGTGACCTTGGGGTGCTAGCCTCAAACTGAGATGAGGAAGGGTTACAGAAGTCTGGAAATTCACTTCTAATTCCAAATTTCTAGCCCCAACTGACACTGATGCAATGGTAAATTGCATTTTTTTAATTATCTCTGATGCCAAAATCTCAAAATAATTACACTATTCCATCTTACTCAAGGTGAGTGCTCACCAATGCTGTAACTAAATAGAGTTGTGTTACCAGTTTTAGATGTTTTAGTTTGGACTCCTATAGTATCTTTTCATTTTGGCATAAGGTCTCAGCTCATTGCTTGGGGGCTTGTCGGTGAGGCAGGTGGCTGCTACCACGAGACCTTCAGGCTTTTGTCTTACTCACTGAACAAACCTGTTCCAGTTTACGTCAGCAGTGAAATAGGGGATCCACAACAAGCAGTGCATGAGTTTTAGAGGAGCTGGTAATAGCCCATGTACATGTGCTTCAGTGTTCATTTCCCATTTTGGGATTTAGCTTATCACTTATGATACCAGAGAAACACAACTCTACCACACTAATGGCTTTCCAGTGTACTGCATATAAAACTCACGTGAGTTCTCCAGACTTGAGCAGGCAGATCTCTGCGTCCTGTACTGCAGTACTGAGGTCCTCAGTGTCATCTGATGTGAGGTCTCCAGCACTGGTGCTGCTGTTTCTAATCAGAATTACACAGATATTTTACATTAACACATAATTAACTGATTTCACATTTTAAAAAAACTAAAGAAGTACAAATATATGCATGTGTTAGAATATTAATCATTTTTTAGCAGATAAGAGAGATTATAGATGAAAAAGTAATTAATTTCTGAGTTAAGTTAATCTTCATTAATCATTTTAATAGTGTGGCTTTTTACCAGTTTCAAAATTTCCAATTTGTGACTAAACTAAAACAGACTAAAGACAGAGAAGGCATGTTGCAAAGAAAAAAAACTGAAAATCTGTTTTGGTGGCTGTTATTAGTGTGCTATACAGTGTTTGATAATCTTATTGCTCACTGTATGTGACTGCATGTGAAATACTTACAGTTGTGCTGCCCCCTGCTGTCCATGTCCAGGAGAGCAGGAAGTGGCAAAGGAAAGAGAATCATTGTCATAGACGCCACTAACTTCCTCCTCAGTGATAATGTCAAAAACACCATCATCGAGCTTGTCGCCTTCAGTTGCTCCTGGAAAAGTAAACATCAGCTATAAGTTCATCACTGCAATTTCTTCTGAACTTTTAATGTACCGTGCATACCAACACATCCTGTGTGTGTGTGTTTACCTGAAACACTGCTCACAGCCAGGCCAGCCTGCAGCAAGCGCTTAAATGGTGTCCCTGGTGTGCTGTGAATAACTTCTTCCTCTGGGTGGCGCTCAACTACTGCACTGTGCTGGTTGTAACAGTCCTTACAGCAGCGCTCTCTGTTGCCACCCTGCTGGGTGCTCACTGTGTTGCTGCAGCAGTAGTAGCAGAAAGGACGCCCACACAGTCTGAAAAGACAAAAATGAGATTGTGATAGACAACGTTAGTGAAACTGACCTATTATCTTGAAATGCAATTCAGCAGAGAAAAATGGTCTGGAAGAAGAAATTCCTTTTTTTAAAAAAACATGGACACACACATGAAATAAAGCACCTGTGGAATTACCAATGCAATCCTGTGAAAAACTAAGCACACCCCATGGCTGAATAATTTCTAGAAGCACCTTTCGCAGCAATAAGTAGAAGTATTTATTTTCTGTATGACTTTCTCAGATTCACATTGTTGTGGAGCAATTTTGGCATATTCTTCAAACTGTTGCTTCACTTCACATCAATGGGATTGAAGTCTGGACTTTGACTGGGCCACTGCAACACTTTATTTTCTGGTGTGCCTGAGATCATTATCCTGTTGTATGACCCAGTTTTGGCCAAGCTTTAGCTGTTAGAAAGACTGCAAAGTAATAAAAACTCACTTTTGCAGAAGAGACACCTTCAAGCTAAATTGAAGGATGCTAAGGACAACCTGGAGAAAGATTATGCATACTGAAAGCGTGCCCTTTGGTCAGACGAGACTAAACTAGAGCTCTTTGGCCATAGAGGTACCGCTTATGTTTGAAGAAAGAAGGCAGAGATGTATAATCCAAAGCCACAGTGAAACACGGCGGTGGGAGTATTATGCTGTGAGGATGCATCAGTGCATCTGGAACTGGGAATCTCGTCAAGGTGGAAGGAATCATGAAGAAAGAAGGGTGTGAAGATTTTGGAGGAAAACCTCAAGCAGTCAGCAGCAAAACTGCGTCATTGCTTTGTCATCCAACATGATAATGACCAAAACATACATCATTTCAGGTGAAACACTACTCCAGAAGATCAAAGTGAACGTTACTAACTGGTCTGCACGAAGCCCTGACTTGAACCCTAAGTGAAAATCTGCAAGGTGAACTGAAGATCAAGGTCCGTGCCAGAAGACCGTCAAATCAGGAGGAGCTTAAGAGATTTGCCAAAGAAGAATTGGCTGAGATTCCTCAGGAGATGTGTTTGAAACTTGTTGAAAACTACAACAAACAACTGGAGGGTGTTATCCAGCAAAATGTTGCACTGTACACTTGTGTCTTGCAATGACAATAAAGGCTAT
>VUQH01020283.1:1359-36523 GCA_015106775.1 Etroplus canarensis | reverse complement strand
TTAGTTCTCTTCAACACTTCAAATCCAGATTAAAAACTCATCTGTTTAGACTTTCCTATTCTCTGTATGAAGAAAACCTGTTCAAATGTCTGTATAGTTAAACTAACTTGTTGTCTATTTATGTGTATGTTTTATCGCTTGTTTTTAGTATATTTATCTTTTTTAATGTTTTTACTGTTTTAACTGCTCTATTTGTGCGGTGACCTTGAGTGTCAAGAAAGGTGCCCTTAAATAAAATGTATTATTATCATTATTATTATTATTAACCCAGCAGAAGAGACTCTCTTTAGAGATGCACTAAGGCTCACCACAACAGCAAGCTGGTCAGCCTGTCAGTAGGGAAACTGGAGTCAGAGAGGGCCTGGGTTAGTTTGTTAAGAGTGATGAATTATCTAGTAGTAAAAATTATGGGATGGTGTTCTCTCTTGGATGAAAAAAACATGACATCAGTGACATAGTAGCTCATCCAGCTCATGAACCATCATAATTTACATGTTGTTGTAATGTGTGACGTACAGAAAGAAAGTGATACATTTTCTTGGCTGTACTACACAAACTAATATGGGTTAAAATCCACTGAACAGTCAAGGAGGCTCACAATCACATCCAGGACAACGGTCCCAGTTCTTGACCGGTCCCAACATAGTGTAAAACATTATTATACCAAAAATAAATTTAACGACAACATTTACCATGACCTTGAGCACAATTTGGGTGAAGATCACTGTGTACCTTTCGGCTGCTCCCTTGTATTCTCCACCAAGGGGTCGCCACAGCGGATTAATCCGCATTGGTAATTTGGCAGAGGTTCTATGCCAAAACCTGACGCAACCCTCCATGGTGAGAGGGGCTTGTGTCCCCATCTGGAATCGAACCAGGGACCTTTCGCTTCAAAGAGTGAAGATCACTGTGTAAGTTTCACTAAAATGAGGCCAATACTCTATGAGGAGTAGTAATTCTTGTGAACTGTGGACAGATGGATAGATACCCCACTATGACATTGGCTCAGCAGTTCTTTGGTCATATGAGCTAAAACTGAAAATGCTAAAATGTGTCATAAAATGTACATGGACGGCCTGCCCAAGTAAAATCTACTTGTAAGACTTGAGTTTCACCAATGAAAGTTCAGCTTACTTTTGCTCCCTTGAGTTTACTATAGTATATTTAAACTATTTACTTTTATTTTCGATAACCGCAAATACCCTGCTGCTGAGTCTAATGGAATTACAGTAAGGTGATAAAATTTTGGTTCATCTGACCTTTAAGTGATATTGCACAGAACTGTACTCACATCGACTGTAATGTCTGTACTTAGTGAGAGGAAGTCCTTCATTTATGTTAATGCTGAGTTGAATTTCTTGTTTGTGTGGGATCAATACATTAAAGCATAATGGCACTAAAAATAGGCCAGGAACTCTAGGGTACCTAGAATAGATAAGGAATTATGGGATAAATGCAATCTATACACAGCTATATGCATACTCCATTAAATATACTCCTCATGAGATAGCAGACACTGATCAAGAAAACCTTGTTACACAGCTGCCTGACCCCAAATATTTTCCCAGCTCCTATCAGCAAGAAGCATGAAGGTAGGTGATGAAGTGTGCCACCCAAATAACTAAATCTGTTTCTGTGGGTGACAGTGTGTCTTGCTGAGTGACATTTATGTGAGGCAATGCTGCTGTGAGTAATTTTCATCATTTCACAGCAAAATATAGCTTAATCTAATTCAATTACACACAGAGAATCCCTTTATATTTTACATGAGGCCAAACCAAGATATGTTTAATGTGTGTGTTTGTGCAAGTGTGTGCATATGAAATGTGCAGATCTTCAGGCAAAGGTGCCATGTTTGAATCAGGTAAAAGGAGAGAGCGGGAGCCCTAGGGGGAAATGTGTGGGTGAATGCGTGTGACTGGAAAGGAGGGCTAGAGATAGGAGATCACGCTCTGCCATCAAAAAGGTGGGTGGGAAATCAGCTCAAATGAGAGGAAAAGTGAATAAGGGAGGAGGGATGAGGAGGATGACTCACTGGTAGCCAAAGTTACAGCAGAAAGAAAAAAGGCAGAGGAGTGGGCAAAAAAAAGACAATGAAGTGGCTCCCGTGAAGCCACTCTAAGCCAATTCACCTTGTGTCAGTGTCTCTCTTTTTCCTGTCTTTGCCTTCGTCTCCCACCTGTGGTGACACGTAAAACTTGAAACATCTTTAAGTGAATGACTCACTGAAGGACTGCCGTGAGTTAAATAATTCCCTGCCTTCAGTGCCGCTGTGCACGCAAAACAAAACAAACGCCCCCGTACCCCACACGAGAAACCCAAACCATGAGACACTGTGAGGCTTTGATCAAATTTCACTTTGATGGATGAGAGACAAACAAGCAACCCTTCACCCCGCCCCCTGCACAAATTAATGAAATTCTCATCTCGTTGCGGAAATTAGAAATCTATTTGTATCCAAAGTGCAGGTCGTTTTACAAGCTTTATCAAAGAATCAAAGTGGCTATATTTGTCTGGAGTGCTGTTTGAATGTGGAAAATCACGCTTGCGGTAAAAAGCAAACAAAAAAAATGCTCAGAGACACTGATAAAACAAAAGAGTGAATAAACAATAGGAGGTTCATGGAAAATCCTGTGAGAAACAGGGAATAGAAGACAGTAACGTGAAGAGACTGAGGGGAGGGCCAATTATTTCTATTATACAATCATTCATTTAATGAACAATTCAAAACCTCCTCATTGTAATCAGTGTTGTATATGTATGCAAGTCCAACTTTGTGTGTCTGCAAATCAAAAGGGGATTTAACACTGTTGTCTTTTGAGACATTAGGACACAATCACAGCCAATGGCACTATCCAGGCAATGCTGACAGTTGACTTTCTGCTTGGAAGTATGTAATTGTTCTACCTTTCATTCAGCACAGTCTTGCCAAAAGCACAAGCAGTAATCTGTTTTATGACATGTTGTTGTTTTACTCTATGAGTGGCTTTTGAATATATAATAAGACAACAACTTATCTGCAAAACATGACTAGGTCCTCAGACCAAGAAACGTGAACTATTAAAATGAGCTCCCTGATGATATCCGGTGTGAACTAATGAGCGATTATCAAACATGCCCATCCTCACAGATTTATCCCAAAGCCTTGTCTTCAGAAAATAAACACTGTCTAACAGAAGTCGTTATCCAATCAATAGTCTCATAATTTTAGGAGCTAATATGTGTTGCTGAACACGGGTGTCTTTTAACAGAGCTCAAAAGCTGACATAAACGTGTGGTGAATAAGTTCAGGGTGACCCCTGCTGGTTGGAAGTGGTTACTGTATGGACTTGGAGCGTAAACAGCAGATCTGTGAAAGAATTGTTTTTTTTTTTACCTCAGAGAAGCTTCCAGCGAAACAAAACTAATAAAAGGAATTTTCTTCAATGTATCAAAAAAGCACAACAAAATATCTACTTATATGCTCCGGAGTTTCACTAGACCTATGGTAACTGCAATTATTTTCATTATCAGATACTTTGAATGGACAAATTAATCAGCTGGATTATAAATGGTCACAAATGAGTTAATAAATGGTAATTGCTGTTTGTCATTCCAAGATGACATCCTCAAATTAGTTTGTTAGTCAGAGATCCAAAACTTGCAGATATTGATATCAATATGATGAAAACAAAGTAATGAACTAAATGCCCACATCAAGCAAACCCTAGAAATGTATTCATAAAGTGTTATGGTGGAAACTACAAAAGGCACCAAAGGGCTCATGAAATTTATAGAAGGGGTTGGTCACCCATGTATCAACGTTCTTGACCGATATGTGCCTTGTTAACTGCTATCCGTTGTGTCCGGTCCAATTTTGCAGCCCTTTTATCTGGGTTCAGTTTCCCAAATTTCTATCACTGAATTTGGGCTCATTCGAAGATAGTGTTGTCAAGGGCTCAGAGACTTTAAACTGCTTTTTTAAATGAACATTTATTGATTCCTCTGGAACAAAGGGGGGAAAATAGCAACAACTAAATTAATGTACAAAATTGTTATTCCAGGCTTTGTTGTCAATTTCACAATCAGTTAATAGTGATAAAAACACCACAGCACCTTCAAAGAAAGCCCTTAAGAGTGACTCACAGAAAGACAACAGCTTTGAACAGAAAGGACTGCACAGGGGTGCAAGGTTGGTTTGCTTGTACTGTGAAGTTACAAAGCAGCTTAGGACTACTGAGATTTAAAAAAGAACAAAATACATCAAAGTTGTTAAAAAATTGCTTGAGGGCTTTAAAGCATTTGGTCATTTAAATGAAAAAAAAACTTATTTTTTTAAGTTTCAGTGTGCATTTGAATTTAAACAGCCTTCCAACTGCAGTTCTCCTCAATCTGTTCTAAACCCCTCTTACCACACAGGCATACACTAAAATTTTGGCTTCATGCAGGATTCAAACCCCAGTTTCCCAGGTGGAGGTCTTCTTAAAGGCCAGATTTTATAAAAACACATTCCCTTGTGAGATAACTGGACTCTCATGAGCTCAGCAACATAACACTAACAAAACCTGAACGTCAATCTGATCCATTACGATTCACAGATTAGAGTAATGTGAGGCATAAAGAAAGAAAGTAATAAGTTTACTTGTCATTAGTTAGCTGTATTGCACAAACTGATGAGAATTAACATTCACTGAGAAGTGAAGGAGACACGCAAACAGTCGTATTTATGACAATGGCCCTAATTCTTGACCAGTCCTAACCTTGCTTAAGATATTATTATGCCATAAATAAACCTAATGACATTGAGGAGAGGGATATGTCCAAACACTCATGTTATGAACATGACAGTCCAGTTCTTGAAACTGGAAAAGTGCCCATAAAATGACAAATTTGACCTTGAGCACAATTTAGGTGAAGACTCATTAGGTGGTCAACATGTGAATCCACATGGTTTGAAGTACATGGTTGCACAACTTCAAATCAGGCACTGAACCAGTCAGCTCAGGCCATTTTAGTGCGCTATAAAAAAGTGCTTGCAATAAGGTAGCAGCCACATAATGATTCTAATGGTCCTAACAAAGACAGCAAGAATCATCTAAGGATATGCTAACTACACCAACTTCCTTTCAAACAGCTTTCAAGGATGACTTCATTCATCCAATCTAGTGCATCAGCTGATAAAACAGACCAAGTTGGAGGATTCTAGTTTCTTCTTAGACCTCTTATATTAAAATACACCAATAGGTCATCATCATCATCATCATTATTATTATCTTCCTCCCAATGAGACTAAAACATGTTGTCTATCCCTGCTTCAAAGGTGTTGATGAAAAATATTTTGGCTTGGCCTATGGAATGATACAAATGTCTTGAATGCTGTGGACCAACTTCTGAATCAGAATTTTTTTTTTTTTGTTATTCATGATATTGATGTGGTCAGCTACTTGTCTCAGTGTAACCCAGATCTACATGTTTATAGAGGGCATGAGGTGCACAGTAGCGGGAGAAAAAGATAAGATTTTCTTTGAGAGAATGGCTTTCCCTGAGGGTAAACCGATGCTACTGCCAAGAGTCTGCCCTCTGTATGCACCCACAATCAGCCTGACACCTGCGGCCCCGCAACAAAATATACTGTCCCCTGACAAAGATGATTCATTTTTTCCCTTTATGGATTACATCAAAACATTGACACTACTGCAATACTTTGACAAATCTACAGTGGGTAAAAATGCAAATACAAAGCTCATGTAAATCCAAATAAATACTAACATGCTGTTATATATCAATGATTCTGCTCAAACAGGTAACATTCTAAAAGAAATGGCAGGAAGTAAACTACAGAACATTCTGTCAACCATTTTAGAAGCAGAACACAGATTATGAGCCCCTATGTATAGCGCAACACAAAACCTACCTTTGCATTTATGGGTCTTTTTTTACACTGTAATCCTACTTAGCCTCACATACCAACATAAGAGAGGCTTCCTAAATTCTAAAATAAATGGGTTTACAAATCCATTTAAATTTTGAATGAATCACTAGTCTAACAAACTACCATTTCCCCTGCCCCTGTAAAACCATGATAGTTCTCCATTAAAAACTCACAGCTCATTAAAGACACAATATTAGAAGACCAGCCATTTAAAGTTTAATATCTGTTAATAAACTACAGAAGAAGTTACATCAACAAACTTTTTTAAGTCTATTTCATGAGGTTTGACCTTATTATAGACTATATTAACCCTAAATTGTCAGGCTGAAACCAACAGTTCTTTTCATGAATCTATAGAAGGATTAGTGACATTCCATTTAAAATACAATACAAAAGGAACAAGCCATAGCTTCAGATCAACTACTGTATGTTAATCTGGTCCCTGCTTTTACTCAAACACTATCAAACCCTCAAACGGTGTCCAAATAGCAACTCGAGAGCAGAACTTATTTAACCATTGCACACATAAGGCCTCCCCCCTCAGACAGTCGGATGTTACTGTCAGGTCCTGAAGGACGATAAATTGTGTGACTCACGGATAAAAAGATTGCGAACACAACAATGGTTCTGATCAGTGGGTATCAGTTAATGCTTTCATTTTGCTATTTTGGTTTCCAAAAATTACAAAAGCCAGATTATTAATGAGTATTGGGCTTTGCAATCATGCTGTCATTTTGTCTTGTGGTATAAACTGAGAAAATTACTTTCCTTTTTGGACCTCCCTTGAAGCCCAAGCTTGCTGCCCACCAGGCATTGGCAAATACAGTTCAATTTAATTTTTTGTTTTTTAAGTTCAAGGAAATCCACTGTCATTTTTTTTAAATGTGTGAACATCCCCAAAGTCAGAATGATCATGACTGTGATATTTATTTTCCCATAATTGAGAAGCCCTACAAGCAGCCTAGCACTTTGGTCTTACTCCTACACAGAATGGCCTGTAAAGTCATGCAGGACTATTCCACCTATAAACAAGGAGGACTACTGGTACATAAAGCCTGGCCTGTGTGGGGGCCCAACTTATTTTCCTGTAATCTGAGAGGTCCAGCAGCAAAGTAAATGAACTCTGAACATAAAGCCAACAAACAATGATGCCCTGTGTTTTGGTTGAACACACAATAGGCAGGTGTTTGCAGTGCACACACAAGAGTGGCCTAATAGCTGATGTAGAGCAGCACACCAACTGTTTACAATTCACACATTCATATGAACTCGGAGCCATTATTTCTGTATTATTATCCTTTGCTGCTTTATATCACATAAGCCAAACAAAGCAGGTGTAATAAGACTTGCAGACAACCTTGAGTCCAGCATTTACAAAGGTGAGTATTTCAGGCCTGAAACCAAACAGGTGTTTGATTACTGCATTGCCAGTTCATCCACATCACTTGATACCAAAGCCAGTAGAGACAGCCACTCTTTGAGAAAAAAAAAAACCAAATCTTTATTCAAGACACTTTCTCCTTTATTCAGGTTCAATTACACCAGAAGAATAAATGGATGCTTATCTTATCTACGGTGGATAAGTCATAAGTCTTTACACAAGTGCATTACACAAATATGATAAAATAACCTCATATTATTAGATTATTTAATATCACTGCTATTAATTATGATCTTTTCAAAAGGGGCAACCTATGTTTATCAGATGTTGCTCTTTTTATTTTTTCATTAAGGCTGTTGAACTAAACAGCATAATGAAAAGACGATGTCTTTCAAATTCTACCAGCGTACTTCTTCCTAACTGTAAACAGTGAACTGACAAACAAGCACTTTCTTTTTAATGTAATTTTCAAACTGCGTAGCACATAATCACATGGTTTGTCAGCAAAGCACAGAAATTAAACATCCAGTTCAACTGACCTGGCGGTATCACCCAGCACTCAGTGAATAAATAAGGTTGGTCCCCTTATAAAACTGTACTCAGCTGCATTTACTGAAGGTCATCACTACAAGGGAAAGTCACAGCAAAGCTGTTAACTAGCAGTACATTGAGATGCCAGTAAGCAAGCAACTAAACATGAAACAGAGCCACTCTGTGGTTCTGCTCCGTCTACGCTTGATGAATTGAATTTGTACAAGGGGATACTGACAAATGCTTCCTGTGACAAAGCATGACTAATTACAGACTGATCTGCAAAAATGTTGCAATGCTCTTACAGTTGAGCCTGCTTCACAGACTGTTGGTTGAAGTTCTCTGACATTAAACCTGTTTAAGTGATATAAAGAGGAGTCTTTAAACCCTTTACAGATTTAAAAAGTAACAACTGCCGTTTAGCAAAAGCAGAGAAAATGTAATCTAATGCATAGTTGATAAAAGATGATGTATAATCATCAAGAAATTCCGCTGCATTTTTAAAGCAATTCTGACAACCTTGTTATCTCACTACTTCTGACATTGCTACCTCCGACTCTGAAGGAACTTTTATAGACATGAAACTGCATGAAACAACAGTGCAATTGCTACACCAATGCCTCCATAGAACATTTATAAATGTCCAAATTTTGCCTATGTTCATTGTGTATTGAAAAGAACTGTTGCAGCTTTTTTTTAAAAATGCCCCAAAAACATTAAAGCAATCTCTGAAATACTTCATAGCATAAGGAAATCAGACAAACATAAGGAAGGTAGCTATCTACCAACTGCTTGTTGGTAGCTAGCCATCTACCAGCTTTCTATCAAAAGTTTGGACGCCACTGTAAACCAGTGGTGTCCAAACTTTTTTCAAAGAGTGCTAGATATATTAACGGCAAAACACTCAAGGGCCAGCAATCACTCCAAACTTTTTTTTAATCAAAGAAGTTATAGATATACATCTTGGGGCATTTCATGACAGTCTTTTGACAAACCCAGCCTCTGTAAAAGGTTTACCATGTCTTGCAATTAACATGACACTTTATAGCTTTGGTAGTGTTCTTATTTGAATCACAGGCCTGCATGAACAACCACTGCTTTGAGTTGCTTTACTTTTTAGTACACTCTTTGTTAGCTTGCTCTTTTTTCCGTTTAACCCATATTTAACCAGGTAAAAGTCCCTTGAAATTTAGAATCTCTTTTGCAAGGGAGACCTGGATAAGACAGCAACAAAATAAAGCTAATTTTGCTTCTGTCTTGGTAGTGACAGTGTCTTTACATTGAACTCCTTATGCAATACTCTCTTGGCAAATTAGGCAAGCACAGCTGTTCTGGTTTTTAGGGCAAATTACTGCAATTCTCATCTCTCCTAGAAGCAGCGCCCTTACTATCAGTGTTTCTTTTTTAAAGCTGCCAAGTTGCAAAAATTATCCTGGAGCTTGTAACATACATCACATGTTGCCAGCATCATAAGATAAAAGAGAAATTGCATTTTGAACTTGTATTATTTGCTAATTCTATTTAAAAGTGATGGTAGGCCATAAATAAACACTTTTAAGACAGGAGCAAGGGGCCGTATAAAATTTGACCTCGGATTATGATTGGCCCCGGGGCCAGACTGAGCATGTCTGACTTAAACAAAACACAACCTGTTGTAGAACGAGAGATTTTGGTTTTATAATTAACAAAGTCCATATTCATCAACAACCACATCAAACCAGACAGCTATAGTCTAACCCGCGTCTTGAACTTTACCTTGCTCGGGATCCTCAGGTTCTCCACAGGACTGAGGTCTGCCATGCTCTCCTGGGGGCTTTTCAGACCCTGTCAGAATAAGATCCAAATTAAACCACAAACACCAGGTTACCTTAACGTTTCTATTCGTCTTTCTGTCCGTTTTTTTCTAGCTATAAGTTGTTCCCGCTGTCACAAAGCTTGCTATTCATCAGCACACTACTGCACACAGCAAAAAGTGGAAGCAAGGCGCAGATTTCTGAAAGCGATATGCTCTGCTGTGTTCAGTGGCGAACAAGCGTCTAACATTACTGCATCTGCAAACTGAGAACTTCCTCCTATCTGCCCACTTTCATTTATTGTGTTATTGTTGTGCTAATTGTAAACTCTTACTGCCATGCAAAAACTCCCATATGCATTGTCTTATTTATGTGAGTTACACGGCTGTGATGCAGTCACTAAAACAGCTGATACTTTGGCTGAATGCTCCCTTCTAAAGAGCCACACGATGAGCTGTCAAATTAGCCAGTTAGCTCAGCTAGCTGCCGTGCTAGCAACCAGCAGTTGTCAGAGACAAACGGCCAGCAGCGCAGTTTCTGTGGACCTGCTTTGCTCACCTGACGGGCCATAAGAGACTTGATCTTCTGCATCGTAAATCCAACTTGTGTCAACGCGTAAAGAAAATGAATGAAGGTTCAGTTGTGTTTTGTTGTCAACAGTGCACCTCCATCACTACGAGAGGGAAGCCATAGTTGACACTCACGTGACCGGTACGGCAGGAACCGGGAAAAAATTGCAAAGCATTCTGGGAAATGTATTTATTAGGCGATCCACTCGTAACCTTACCTGTCAGAATCTCACACGTATGCAAAAAGAGGTGTCCGGATGAAATTAAGAATATATGAAGAGAAAGAGAAAAATAATATGGCGTTAAGCATTAACATTACGATGCTGCACTGCTGCCATTCGCCACAGGATGGTAGTAAATTAACAGAGTTATTTCACAGCAACTTACATCCCTGTGTCACAGTAAGATCAGCACAGGTGCAAGTAACAATATATATAGTTACTAAATTCCTTTTTGCTTATTTGATTTTAGGGTCCTGGTAATGAGATTTGACATGGGGTGGCTGTGGCTCAGGAGGTAGAGCGGGTCGTCTTCCAACACAAAGGTTAGCAGTTCGATCTCTTACTTCTCCAGTCTACATGCCAAAGTGTCCCTGGGCAAGACACTGAACCTCAAACTGCTCCCAATGCATGCACTGGACCGTAAATGTGTGTGTGAATGAGGCTTGTAATAAAACGTGCTACTTAAGTACCAGTAACACGGCACTTAAATGGAACAAAGCCTTTGTTAATGTTTAAGAAAAAGAAATACTTTATCCCGTATTTGTGAAATTCTCCTAACAGCAGTTGAAATGATAATATAAACAGTAATAGTAATAGTCGTAACAACAGATGTCTTTCTTTTTTATTCTTTGCGCTCATTCACACCAGGTCTGTATAATGGTCACCAGTGCTTTGTCATTTTTCTTTTTTCTTTTTTTTTTACTTCACTGTGTTTTAAATGTCCTCTATTGCACTGTTTTTTCTATGTTTTCACTGAGGATTGTTATTTCATTTCATGAATTACCTGGACATGCTTGAAATGACAAAACAAAGACTTGACTTGACTTGATCCTTTAGGGGTTGCCAAAGCAGATCGTGTGCTTCCATCTCACCCAGTCCCTGCATCTTCCTCCATCATGCCAACTCTCTTTGTGTCCTCCTTCACTACATTCAGGAACCTTCTCGCTTTCTCAGCATCTTCAATTCTGCCACCTCCAGCTTCAACATCCATTAGTCCCACCATCTCCAAACCATACATTATAGAAAGTCTCACAACCATCTTGTAAACCTTCCCTTTCACTCTTGCTGTTCTTCTTCTGTCACTAAGCACCCCTTTCACTGGTCTGACCTCACTTGAGTGCTGCTGTTGCTTTAGATGGTTGACCCTAGGTAGTTAAAACACATCCACCTTCGACACATCTATTCCTTGCATCTTCACCATTTTACCTGCCTCCCTCTCATTCACACACATGTACTCTGTCTTGCTTCTACTGACTTTCATTCCTCTTCTCACCAGTGCATACCTCCTCCTCTCCAGGCTCTCCTCCACTTGCTCCCTACTCTTACTACAGATCACAATGTTGTCTGCGAACATCATAGTCCAGGGAGATTCCTGCCTGACCTCATCTGTCAATCTGTCCATTGCAAAATAGAAGAGCTCAGAGGCGATCTTTAATTTAATCCCACCCTCACCTTGAAACCATCTGTCTCTCCAACCACACGCCTAACCACTGTCCTCATTAAATGTACTGCACCACTTTCACATACTTCTCTGCCACTCCTGACTTTCTCATACAGTATCATAGTTTCTCTCATATGCTTTCTCTAGAGCCACAAAAACACAGTGCAACTCCTTCTGACCCTCTCTATACTTCTCCATCAACACAAACATTGCATGTGTAGTACTCTTTCTCAGCTTGAAACCATACCTCTGCTCATCGATCACCTCTTTTCTTAACCAAGCTTCAACAGTTCTTTCCCATATCTTCATGGTATGGTTCATCAGCTTTATTCCTCTGTAGTTACTGCAGCTCTGCACATCTCAATAGTAATAGCAGCAGTTATGGCAACACATGCTTTTTTCTGAAATAGCTATAGGCTCCATTAGATTTACCCAAGTACTTTCATGTTAATCTTACATGTTAATGTATTAAACATACATGTAAACGGCTCAATAAAAACTATCCAGTAATAAAGCATACAATGTGTAATAACATTACTGTCATTATTAATAATACAACACACGGGCTAGTTTCTGAACACTTGTATATTTTTGTTTTACTCATAACTAAAACAACTGGCTTCTACTTTTTCTTAACATTTTGAACAAAGTATTTTTTTAAATGACATTTGTATTTCTTCTGCTACTGTCTGCATTACATACATTTTTTTCATTTTAAATACATTTATTATGGTCTCAAACAGGTTAAAACAGTCCTTAGCTTTATTATTTTGCTGCCATGTTTCGCAAAGCACATTTACTTTAATGAGCAAGACTTCATGCTGTGCCATCCCAGACTCAGTCCATCTCTGCCAAGCAAGCAATTACACCTGGCTCTGCATTGTAAAGTGTTCCAAAATAATTACAAAAACAGTGTACACAGATCTATTCATCTTTCTTTGTAATTGCCCCTTTAGGTGTTATGTCGGGCTGTGCTTGGTTAAAAGCAGGCAGCATGCAGCAGACAGCAGTCACTGTGAGCTCTAGTTCCTGGTTAATGATGCCTCAGGCTATTTCCCAGTCAAATGAAGGTGAGGTCACTCTCCTTAGGTGAAATTACTCCACTGTTGTTTGTTAGGCAGTCATCCACAGTGTGGAGCCTCCCTTTAAGTATACACTGAGACGGAACAGATGGCAACCCCTACCCGGAGATGCCACCACAAAGACACACTTGGTCAGTTCAACAGCTATAATTAGAGCAAGATTTAATAAACTACTTTTTGTTATGCAGGAGAGCATCATGATCAGCTACACCATATAACTGAGGATCTAGGTCTAGATTATTTAAAGTTTTTTTGTGAATGACTAATAAAAACAGTGCAATTATTTGTCTTTCTTTGTATTATATAAATTAGCATTTTGACTTCAATTTTTTGTGATATATCATTTCACACTTTGAATAGAGACACTCTGCATGGTACTACATAATGACTACACAACAGCGTGGTGATGATAAGCTGCATAATAGTAGAAGCAAATGTTTCCTTTGAATGAGTCACTGTCCCAGGCTGACAAAACTCAAGTTTCTCTAAGGAGTAATGTGAAATGCATATAAATTTTGCCCTTCACTTTCTAAATGAAACAACTTTATTTCTGACTGTCTGTATGTGCTCATGTATATTTCTTTTCTCTGCACACACATATTTGTATGAACACACAAACACAAGCAAGCACACACCCGTTTTTATCTACTCGTGACAAGGTGTCAGCAGGAGCAGGTGGAGGGCACTCTGCCACATGCTGAACCATCCGTCTGTTGCTGCCTATCTCTATCAGGTACACAGCATACCAATACAACAAAGCTGAAAGAAAGAAGCAATCTGCAGCAGTGTTGGGACAGAAAATACAACTCTTGCAAGGAGAGCAATTACAGCCAAGACATCAGACAAAGACGGACTGTGAAGCAACAGAACAACTGACAGCTTTGCTGGCTTCAGTTAATTTTTTTTGCCAGGAAGTGTGAAAGAACAAATGTTCATTTCAAGCCATTACTGCTTTTGCCTTTCTACAAAGAGGCATATATGAAGTAAAATAAGACATAACTGCAGAAACTGTAGAATAAAGTATATTGTCTTGGTTTTGATTTCAGCCAGCATACTCAAAATAACCCAGAATAGTAAACAGTTATATCTTTAATAAAGTACAAAACAAACATGTGAATGCAAACTGTACAATAATGAATTATTTTCCTTTTTAAAGCATTTCATAATGACCATTGTAAGCAAGAAGAAAATGCTACATTTGGGGAAGCAGGGTTAAGAGTTTTGATAGGAATAAATAGACTGGAGCAAAACAGAAATAGAATAATACGTATAAAGAATCTGCAGGATAATCCATGTACAATATTTACATTTAGCCAGAACATATATTTCATAGAATGAATTGCATTAATTATAACACTTCTCACAAAACATGCTCTCTCAGCAGGGAATGTTAAATTAAAATGGTATCATTCATTATGTTAAAAATCTATATTTTAAATAATAATCATAACGTGGGAATTTAGGCACCATAAATGTATAATAGGGTTCTCAAAATAATGTAAAACTGAATACTTCTAACTTGCTTGGTTTTATATAAGCTTCACCTTAAAAGAGAAAAAATGGTTTCAACTTCAGTTATGCTTTCACAGAAAAATTTCAAGCTGTACAAACATTTCTGATTCAAGATGTCAGCTAAATACACTTAACATCCATCCCAAACTCCCGACGACAGCAGTGCACTATCAGGTTGTGTACTCCCACAAGTCTCCCTCATCCCTTGTGCAAAAAACTGGGCCACCAAAACCAGTGCTTCAGGCTTTGATAACAGAGACTTAAGAGAATAAAGCTACGAGGAGGTCTTCAAGTTAAACGACTTTAAGTTGCATCTCCACTCTCCAGCTGGAAGTTACTTCAGCAAACTGTGACTGGGGGTTTCAGGAACATGTCTGATCACATCATAAATAGTGGTATGCATATCCTGAATGGATTCGAGGCGAGCCAAAGACCTGCATGATGCCTGGGGAACAGGTATGTGGAACAATTTAAGGCATAAAAAACAAGAACTTAGAGAAAATGAAGGTTGTTGTTTTATTAGGGTGAAACATGTTAAATACCTGCACGGACTCCATTTTACCAGGTATGGACACAAACTCATAGATGCCAAAGTCTTCTGTTGCATCCTCGTGACCTAGTGATACATATTTCAGAACAAATTTCCCATTATAGTAAGACCATCAGCTTCAATAAATTTCTCCTTATATTTTTTTTATTTCTATCTCAAACCTGCTTTTTGGAACTGTGTTGGACAATAAAATAAAAAGGGAGCTTTTCATCTATTATTTCCTAAAATTATGCATTATTAAAAATTATATAACAAACATCTATGCATAAATTTAGGAGTTATTATGTAAGTGTCCCTAATGATTGTGGCATTTGATGTTATAAAGGGTAAAAATGAAACATCTGTTAACAAAAAGTAGTTTACCTGAACGATGCGGTCGTTTCTGCTCTGAAAATGGCCTGTAAAAAAACAGGGCAATAAAGAAGTTATTCAAAACTAATATGGAAAAAGGTGTAATGATAGATTTATTTTAATTAATTTTATAATTAAGGCTCTTACTTGTTGTAAATGCTCATAAGCACTGGTAATAAAAGAGAAAGAGAGAGAAATATTTATTTATACCCAAATGCCACAATTATAAATTCTACTTGACTTCCTTAAATACAGATGTGACTTTGCCCTCGTTTCCAAATCTGACTAACATTTGCAAGTTATTTACATTAGGTCCTTTTTCAGAACAGGTTTTTTGACATGAAGAAGTGGGGAAAAACAGGCGTTACTAATAAAATTAATTAGGCTTTTTCTTTTTTTCGTTCGTTTCCGTCTTTACATTTCACATTAAAATAGCTGCTGTGAAAAAGACTATTAGCTCCCATATGTAAGAGCTTGGAGCCCATTTGTGTTATCTCAGTAGGAGAAAAATAGGACTGAAGTCAGGAGTGAACTCAGGAATCAAAACAAACTACAGTTCTTTAAAAAAATATGCCCACTGCATGTCAACACAACAGAAGAAAATCATATCTAACCTCTCTTTGGATGACAGGTTCTCCTGATGAAGAACAGCAGCACACAGCCAATGACAAACAAAGAGCAGACAGTGATGGCTGCAAGAGGAGACACAGAACTGCCCTCCTGGGTGTGCTTCTCTTTACCTGTCAATAAACAACAGTGGCATGAATAATATATGAACACACTTTTGAAGGTAAGCCAGCAGTGAAGGGATGACAGTGTTGGTCATTCGGTCTTGACTAAAATATATCAAGAACAGCAAGTAGACTGGTTGGATTTCAATGATTTTTTTTACAGGCATTCATTTCTGGCTTCAAAAGAAATTCAGTCCTCACAATTCTCTGAAATTTTAATCATGTTAAGGCTATAGTCTGGTCTCTGTACATGTGGTGAAATTTTACACGATTTTCCCGTTAATTGTGTTAAATCTTGGAGTTATGCATGGTGAAGGTGTTGCATCTTTGAGCGGCAAGAGGTAAAAAGTATGACAGTAGTGAATGGAGCAGATAATGAATAAACATAATGCAACATAATAAAATAATGTGGGTCTAGCCTTAACTGTCAGAGAGAGACACTTGAAAATCATAACTTCCACTAGTGTCACATTATTTCTTCTTTTGCTCACTTTGAAGTTCAACATTAGTTAACTTAGCTAGCAGAGCAGCCTGGTGTTTCCAGCTCTGCTGGCAGTGTCGCTGTGACTGAGGTCAGTGCAGGAGGCCCGGATCTCAGCATAGCTAGCAAGCTGAAAGAACACAGAAGCTGGAAGTTACAGTATTAACACTTTATAACCAGTCGGTCATTGTTATAAAAATAAACATGACTTCTGTCATTTCTAGAGTAATTTTTTACCAGTTGTTTTATAGGACAGCAGGGCGGCAATGGCTCAAAGGAAGACTTGGCTGGGAGCCAAAAGTGTTGCTGGGGCCTCCAGTTCAAGATCCTCCTGCACCTGGAGGCCTACTCAAGGCCTGCCAAGACCCCGTCCTGGACTCATGTATATGGTGGTGGACTGAAGACCAGAGAAGGTGTCAGTCCACCCCCTCCTGAGTATCGCCAAGTGCACCAACCCCCCTTGCCTTCCTCTGCAGTTCTTTCAAAACACTGCATGTTCCTGGTTCTGCTGTGTGTGTTGGTTTGTAATTTCCCCTGTCTGGGGATCAATAAAGTATGTTCTATTCTATTCTATTCTATTCTAGTCTATTCATTCTAGTAATGGATGGGGATATCAGCTAGCTTGGATTATACTTTCTTGTAGTAAACTGATGAAAGCTGTATCCACAGAGCTAACTGTCAAGCTATGAATGTTAAGCTAAAAAATGTAAATGTCAAGAAATTTGGACAGGTGTATTCTGACTTACTAAGGTGTATTAGTGTAAATTAGTGTGCTTTAAGTGCAGTATGGTGTGTGTTTTTAATGTTTTTTCTATGTCTTTAGTGTAGGCTGAGTGGGTTTATGACACTGAAAACTATATATTTTGATTATGTAAAAACTTAGCCAGTGCAAGCTCCAGTACAGAAATGTAATCCTTTGTGCTGGAGCTATTACACTGTCCAAAATATTATGGTGACACTGGTTGGAGGGGCCCCTGGTAAATTTTTGCCCAGGGGCCCAAAACACTCTAAAACTGCTATTGCATCCAGTCTATGAATGAATCCTGCGAACCATTCTAATGTAGAACTCCACCCACTTATCCATCCTAATCCAAATATGTTCAGTTCTGGTCAAAAAAAACCAAATAAACAAAAACCAGACCTGAGGCTTAAAAACCACACAAACCATGCATGATGTCACGTGAGCTATGTTCCTCTTTTATATGCAATCTATGGTACAGTCTCACACAGCTAAATTGTTAGTCTTTTAAAGCTGTCATCATAGAAAATTCTTTGGTAGGGTTCATAAAAGACTTTGATGTCAATAAAAAAGACTTTTGTTGACTCATTAAATAGCATTTTAAATCATAGCCAGTATCAGCAGTAATCATAAATGTGCCTTTCTCAGTATCACCCAGGCAACATATTAATGTTGCATTCAGCACACAGAAACTCCACATGCTATAAAACTTTGTCAACAAACACAACAGCTGTTATCCAGTGTTTACTTTCCCAGCCACTGAACTTTAATACAGGCCCCAGGTGCTGGAGCCTAGCAACACAGGTATGGGCTTAGTTTCATAATAATATACAGTATATTTCATACACTTCATTATATCCATACCCTGCTTTGACTTCTCAGCCTTTGCACTGAGTAATGCTCCATCTACAATGTTTTATCTACCCAACTGTTCCCAAAGGTGGCCAGTGTTTGTCATTGGCAAGGTTTATCTCTAAACGCTCACCAAACTCTTCTGCTTTTGGCATGATGCATTGTTTGCAGAGTGTTTATCTCAGAGGATTCCCAAAAGCTGCCCACGCTCTGTTCCCTCTTGCCATGGTCCACCCTCTACCCACCTGTTCCTAAGCTGGCCACCACCAGAGTAAACTGGGCCTCGTCCTGTTTCTGCGTCATGTTGTTGAAGGCACGGCACAGGTACTCTTCAGTCTGGGCCAATGTGTAGGAGCGCACCTCCAGCCGCGGACCCTCTGTGATGACCTGGGTTGCATTGCGGCTCTTGGAGATCCAAACGTAGCTGTTAGGTGGGTTGGAGTCAGCCTGGCATTCAAAGTAGACCAACTCCCCAGGGTTGATAGTGAACACCTCCCCTGTCCGCAGGCCCTGGACAGAGCTCACCTCCAGGTTGTAAGGGCCATCTGTATGGGCCAATAGAGAGTCAGAGAAACATGACAGTTTGCTGATGAGATGTTGCTTTGTGTGTAATTTTCATAAAAGGTCCAATTCTAATGCATGATAGGGCTGCAGTGGAAAAAGGAAAGTGAGCCTACAAGGTATATACAAGGTCACAGGTTTGTACACAGACTACCAGGATAAATATGGGTAACTAAGTTGACAGCACCAGTAGAGATCAGTGAGACCTAGTTGATGGGGGGTTGAACTGGGGCAACACCAAACGTGGGTTGGCATACACTATGATAAAATGGCACTGCCCATCTTTGAGGTAAGTGAAAATAAGCAATCATTTCTTCAACAGAGTCATGTGTAATATTCAAAATGCCACATTGGTGAGTGCATACACACTATGAATTTGTTCAAGATCTGAGTTTTTGTTGTATAACATTACAATAATATTTCAAATGTACTGCTTGTGAGTGCAACCTGCAAAGAGAAAAAATGTCATATCGATCGTGTCTCCATTACAGTCACAAACTTTTCAAAGTCTTGCCTCTCCCATGTTCATATCACCATCACTTTCATCAAATTCTCCCCTGGGGGATTAATAAAGTATTCTGATTCTGATGTTTTAAATAAAACTTAACTGTTAAACAGATTGCTATTCATAAAGCCAGAACTTAATGAAACATTAGTAGCAAACTAACCAGTGCAGTATCAGTCAGTTTTAATGGGTATGTGATGTGTTTCACAGTTAAAAGAAACATTAAGGAAGAGACCGGCCAGACTAGAAATGCGATATGGTAAAACTGAAAGAAACTGATAGCACTTTCTGCAGGCTGGAACACAAACATGATCTGCCTATGCAAACAAAAATGATGTCACCGTCAAGATGAGAACACAAATATGTTAACAAACTGGCTAAAGAGGTGGGGAAACCTTTAGGAAACAGCAGTTAAATGTACTACATGTTTGATGTCCTGCAAATATAGAATCATCTCGTTTGTAGAAAATTTAAGGTAAAATAAATTAATCCACATGAAGGTAATATGTGCAGTATGCTCTCAGTTTAACCTCGAATTCACACAACCAGTAAGGCCTATCAGTGCATCTACACCGTTTCTAGTAGAACAGAAGAGCTCTGTGAGATAAATCTGCTCCTATGCAAATACCATCCCATAACAGCCACGTGTTTTTTTTGTTTTTCAACTGTTAGTAAGAAGGCTGATCTCACTAAAATTTACATATGACCCAGCACTTCCAGGCCTTATTGTGAAAAAGAGAAACCTAATTTTCTGGGCTTATTTGTCTGTTGTCATCTCTTAAAAACCCACATTTATATTTTTACCATAACATATTCCAGGTAGGGGACAAAGACATTACAGTTTACAGAAAAGGAAAAAGAAGTGATGGGCAGACAGATATACTCACAGTAGACGCTGAGTTCCACGGCCCTGCTGTGTTGGTCCTGGCTGACTGGATTGCTGGCCACGCAGCAGTAACTTCCCTTGTCCTCTTTTCTCACAGGGTTGATTACCAGCATAGATTTATCTTGGGAGAAGTGGTATCTGTCACTGGCACCCAGTGCAACATTATCCCTAAACCACTTGAACATAACTCTGGTTCCATTCTCAACAGAACATTTCCAGGTTACATTTGCCTTGTCCTCAATGACTGCATAGGGAGGGCTCTTCTCAATGACTGGATTGGACACAGGAACTAGGGAAAATGAACAAGAAACAATTGCTGATTTTAGAGCAGTGACTAATCAATTTCATCAAACTATGGGTCTGATAAACATGTAACTTACCATCTACTGTTACACGCACAGTTCTCTCCTCCTTGCTGATCGGTTTTGTTCCGGTATGAAATAATATGTTGAGGCTTAGGTGGTAATCTCCTTCATCATCTCTGTTTAATTTTTTGATTCCCAAAGAAACATTGGGCATTCTGAAGATGAGGTCGTCACGGCGGAACAAGTCATGGATTATCTCCTCTTTGGTAAACGTCACCAATGTCTGGGTCTTGGTGCTGCTTCTCTTGGTGTATGACCAAGTTCCCTGAACGTCAGCTTCATCCCACGGAAAGCGAGTCTCCACAGACAGTAGTAAGGAATCCCCTTCAATGCCATGATAGACCAGTGAAGGGATGTGAATGAATTCAGAGTTAACCTCTGAGTTGATGAAGATGATGGAAATGAGAGGGAAGAGTTACTGCACAATTAGTGTAAGGTAACATATTTGATATTCCATGTGAGATATAGGCTATATACAGTACACATTACTCCTGATTTAAAACTTGTGTCAGAAAATAGTGTATATTCTTTTAATGATTAAGACTCATTAAATAGATCTAGGAATTAACACTGACTGTGTATGTGCATATTCTTGTTACCTTAAAATTATTTGGTTTTTGTCACGTTTCTTGAAAAAAAATTACTTAAAAGAAGGTGTACCAGCATTCCTTTTAGGTAAGGTGACCCACCTACAGTTTCAGTTGTTTGTGTCAAGAGCTACAGCTCTTGACACAAATGACTAGATGGTGCTGACTAGTTAATATCTGAAATTTAAACCTATAATAGACTTAAGTGAGTTTTTGGAGACTTGGAGGCTAAGCAGCAAGCTGTTCATGCAACACTGGCATAAAATTGTTCATGCATGGTACAACATATTTTCTAATTTGGAATGTTCTGTTCTCTGTTTTGGGTCTGTGACAACTTAAGTGAAAAATGTCTGAGTTCTTAGCTGATATGTGCTCCATTATGACAGTTAAATAGTTACTAATGTGATCTGATATTTTGTGCTGGGCAGCTTGATTACTCATAAATTTTAAATTGGACCTGTTGTGCTTTTCCTTATTTTCTTCCATATAGTCCTACAGTGGAGGATGCTCATATTAAACATGGCAAAAATTTCAAAAAAGAGGTCAGCATGTGTACAAGTAATCCCTGTGAGCCAAAAAACTCAGGCTTCAGACAGCAGCTAAATTAACTTAAAAGCTGAGTTAATTTAGCTGAAACTCAGCAGCAGTGGTTAGCATGGATGTATACACATAAATGACTGATCCTGAGTCCCCTGAGCTATGGATTCCATATCCACAAAAAAGTATGTGGATGGGTTTTTTTGCTTTCTTGCAAGTACTGCTGGATTACCTGTAGGCTAAATTTACTTTTGGCTAAATTAAACTGAAACTGGCCTATTTTTTGCTTTTGCTATTAGGCTGCTATAAGTTTATGTTTCCATTCATTTGCACAAACACAGGTGGGTCTCAAAGTGGCCAGGACAGCTTTACTCTGTTTCAGAGCCAGCCTAAACATGCTAATAGATTTTTTTCCCTTCCGCTTCGCAATTGTTCAAGTGTGTGTGTAATAAATGCAATTTTAAAATGTAAATTTAGGTTTTTTTGTTCCATAATTTCATAAATGCTGATTAAAATACAAAGTAAAAAATTATCATAAATAGCCCACTCAGTTGTGACCTATGGTAAAGACTTGAATCATTTATGCTGATTATTATTCATAATATTAATTGCCTATTTTATATGTAATAAGCCATGAAACCTTCATTATAAGGCTCAAATATGTTTGTGGTTCCATGGAGATATTTTGGATAAAAAATTGTTCAACAATGGCTCTTTTGTTAGTAAAGGTTACCAACCCCTGGATTAGGGAAACTATATGAATGCTACAGGGCTATTTCATTTAAAGGATGGAGCCAGTCCTGTTTTGACTGTCTAATCTGCAATAATCTGCATCCTAGTCTTCAACATGTCCAGGTCCTGAAACTGGAGTGAGTTAATATTGACCTAACTCCCTACGGAGTGATACTGCTGTCACACAAGGATCAGGGCTGTCTCTTTGACCATGACTCGTTGCGAAACAAACACTTGAGCTGTGTGAAGTAACTACAACTGCTGATCTGTTGTACCTTGTGGTCTGTTAAAGTTGTGGCTTGTTGCCAGGGCAGTTTGTTCACTGGTTACAGACAACAATGAAAAAACTCAAACAACTGAGGGGACTATCAGTGTTTTTTGTTTTTTTGGCAGAAATTGTCACCTCAACTGGACATTTGGCTGCTTTTATGCCACCTGTCGATGCTGCCCATTCTGTTATTATTTACATATCTATTAAGCAGCCACATCTTTCTAAAATACACTGAAATGCATCTTTCATCTGAGCGCTGACCTCGTATTCATTTGACATTTTAAAGTTCATAAGTGAAGTGAAATTGTTGAGACAGTTTCGATGCCGTGTTGAGTTAAGCAGCAGCATGTGAGTAGGCAGTGCTACTGTGAAACAAACTTACTAAAACCTCACAGTTTTTGGTTCATAGTTATCTCTTTCAACTTCCCCTTTCTCTACTTGAGTGCATTTACCTTCCTTCTGTTTCTCCATCACTTGAACTTCAGTTAATTTGTGCCATATTTCAAATAATTTCAAACTTTGAATGTTTAACAAAGTAAACAGACTTATTTATGTGTGTTACTATCCATGAAATAACATCTTTATATGAAAATGAGGGGAAAACTCACTAAACAAGGTTTTTTCCTTTTAAAGCCATATTTACCCACACGTCCCTTCCCTTAACTCTGAGCTCTGTTTTGTTCATGTTGATCATCACAATAGATCTACTGTCGGCTGTTATGTCCTAAATAATACATGCAGCACAAACACCGGAGTGACATGTTCCATTCTTGTAAGACCGCAGGGCAGTTTCTGTGTGTGTGTGTGTCAGTAGCAGGAGTGTGCCTGTGTTTACACCAGCTGAGATCCGGTGAAAAGGCAGAATGAAGAGGAGTGTGCCGAACCCGCTCCTTCACTGTTGTCCCCAAACAACATGTGGTGATTACAGTCACAATGGGTACTAAGGTGAGAGGGAAGCTTCTTTTAGTGGCCTTGCCCTCACACACACACTTTCATACGAAGACCCTAAAGCACCTGCCTCTTATCACCCTCACACACATCCAAGTTGTTTGGATACTAAATAGAGTCACCATGCGCATCCAAATCCCATCATCTTCTGTCCTTTGTCAGATAAGACAAATAGGGCTTCTCAAAGAAGGTTGATAAAAGCAGTGGGGAAGCCAAGTTTGAGGGACTTTACTGTGAGATTTATCTGGTCATATGAGGAGCACTATTACATGTCTGTTATCTCTGAGTCACAGAGCTGTGGCCTGGGTTACTTCTGCTTTCCAGTGACCTTGTTTTCAAGTCTTTACTTACAGGCAACAATAGAATAGAAACGCTAATTCTGTAGAGTGATGCAGCAATGACTATGGAAAAGACATGCAAAAGAAAGCAGGACAGACTCAAAATGTAAACTATTTAGACTCTAAGATTTTAAAAAAGCTGCAAAGGGTTCAGTTTGATTATCTCATCAGCCAGTAGCCCAAATTTTCACAATCCATTCATGCCAAGTTTTAATTTTAAAAAACAAACACACAGTGGAGTATCATTAAATTAAGTTTTTGTGCCAATAAAGATCCCTTTTTAAACCCAGTTTCATTAGTAGTCTTCTGATCCAAACTACATTAAAGATTTGCATGAACATTTTGTTTTTGCACCCCAAAAACTTCCTCAACTCATCCTTCAGTTTTACCATACCAACCAAGCAAACACAGCAACCACGGCAACTGCTATCACTACACCAACACAACACTGACAGTTCAAGTACAACATCCCACCATGACACTTTGACACACCACACTCACCTGTTAAGATGAACAGAACAGAGTAGATGTACAGCGCCATTCTTCCTGTGGCCTCCATGGCATCTTATCCTCTAGGGATATGTGGGAATTCTGACAGTCAGTGCAAGAAGTGAGGGATGTAGGAAGGAGGAGAGGTGTGAAGGAAAAGAGATGGAGGAGGAGGAGGAGGAGAGAAATGTGACTGGTTGTGGTGACATTTGCCAGGGAAATAAGAGGAGCTGGCTTTCCTGCATGCAGCTATAGGCCCCTCCCATGTGAACCTAAGAGTAAGAAGAGGTCCACATGGCAGAGACAGCACAGTGTGTTCCACACATACACACACAAAGCTGCCCCTAGGCTGAGGATTTTCACTCTGTCACAAAGGGAAGCTGAGAAATAAAACTGTAAAAGAGCAGAATGGAAACTGTTCCTTTACATCACACCAGCAGTCTGCTGCTTCAGTCCCCCTGGCTGTGAAACAAAGCCTTTGCCTGCTAACATCACATTGCTTTGTTGGTTTAATGTGCTTTCAGTTGACACAACAGTCACCGAAAGCCATTCTGGAATGATTTTGTAAGTCTAGAACTAAGAGGACAAAAAAGGCAAAGAGACTGATACTGGGGTGAGACTGACTCAGGAATGTGGATGCCTTCAAAATAAGGATTCATCATAATCAGAGAGATATACATTTTCATATTGTCTGTGAACCCTAAGGGCCCAATGGAGGAAAAATGATTCCATGGCAGAGAAAACTGAAGAAAATCTGTAGTGATAAATTCCAGTAAATAAAATTTTCTATTTGCTCTTAGTATGCGGAGATTGGTGTAGACTTTAATTTGGATCTGATGTAGACGTGACCATCCAGTCCATTAAATGACGAAAAAACTGTGATCAGTTTTTAAATCATTTGGTGAATGGCTCTATATTTTATGTTAAGCTATCAAGTATCCTGACATTGTTTTGGAATACATTAGAAAATATTAATAATAGTCATATATTAAATACTAAGGTACTTTTCCCCAGTGACCTATGCAAAAGAATTTAATTTTCTACATGTCCATCCTCTCAAAGAACTGACTTGGGACTGAACTACACAGTGAATCAATTAGGCCATTGTACGCTGCATAAATGAGTGCCTAGTGTGGTGATGGCACCATTAAATAAGGTCATTGGGTTTTTTATCTGCTGTCAGTAAGGCACACCATCATGGCATGTCTATTTACTAGGAAAACTAAACGAAGTGATTAATGGTTCAAAGTCCTTTTGAAAACCAAATCAATGCAGTTTATTTTAATCAGAGAACATCCTTTGGCAGATTTTGCATGCATTCTCATCTCAGTGTTCTGGATGACAGTTTTGGTGTCTTCTTCTTCTTTCAGCTGCTCCCTTTACAAATCACCACAGTGGATCATCAGCCTCCATCTCACCCTATCACTTGAATTCTCCTCTGTCACACCAACCCTCCCTTGCTACATCCGTGAACCTTCTCTGCAGTGTTCCTCTTTTCATCCTGCCTGTCAGTTCCATCTTCAACATCCTTTATCCAATATCCCCACTGTCCCTTCTTTCTACATGTCTAAAACATCTCAATCTTGCCTCTCTGACTTTGTCTCCAAACCACTCAGCCTGGGCTGTCACTCAGTTTTGGTGCACATTTTCTAATTCTAACTTAAATAAAGAAATTTGTGTAGCCCAAATGATTTCACCTTAATTATCTTTGCGAAATAATACATTTAAAACAGATATTGTTACCCCTTGAAATACAAAAAACTCAAGGAAATGTTTAGTTTCCTTTTCCTTTATTCCACAGAGCCTGCAAGTTTCCATTACATCTTTAGGTGGCGTCATTACATCATCTACCAGACAGTCTAACAGTGGCTGCAAAAATGAGCTGCATGGCACTCTAGAATGAGCTTCAGGTTTAATTTTTTGCTTTGTAGTTTTGAATTGATTCTGAATTGTAACTTTTATTTACGGATTATCTGGGTTTGCTTGAATCCATCTCAAGGGTTCCCAAAGGGTTCCGAGACATAAAAATAGCAACAATAATAATAATTTGAGTACAAATTTTAATCTCTGTAGCTATTCCCACCTCCTTGGGCATCCTTTGCCTCACTTCAGTAATCACTCTGTTATTACATTGTCTTATTACTGTTTTTACTGTTTTTATTAATTTGAAGTGGTAGAGTTGCCCAGTTTGGAAGTATCTTTAAACAGTTCAGAGCCTTTTTTGTTTGTCTCTTCCCTCTGGTCACACCTGATCATCCCATATATCTAGAGATATGTGCCATTTGTGCAATGAAATCCATATATTTCCAAATTATATTTTTTCCAAAGAATTAAGGGATCAATGTTTTTCATTCATTTTGAAGTTCTTTTAAAGCTAAAGAACAGAGTTTAAGAACTTCTTGACTTACTTGAGAAAATGCATTAAATTTCACAACTGTGGCTGAAAGGTATTTATTTTACATCAACAGTGTCATTAGTGCAGGTGGAATGATAAAGATGCAAGGAGTAGTGGCAGTGAAGGTGAATGAGTTCACATCCAAAGCAACGGACAGTGCTCAAAAGAGCTGAAGAGGAGAGTTCAGGCAGGGTGCAGTGGGTGGAGACAAGTGTCAAGGGAGATCTGTGATAGAAGCATAGCAGCATGAGTGATAGGAAAGGTTTACAAGGCAGTAGTGAGGCTTGCTATGATGTATGGTTTTGGAGAGAGTGACACTGATAAAAAGAGAGGAGATGGAGCTGGAGGTGGAAGAATTGAAGATGCTGACATTTTCGCTAGGAGTGACCAGGATAGACAGGATTAGAAGGAAGTACCTTGGAAAGATGGCTCAGGTTGAGCGGTTTGGAGATAAAGTCAGAGAGGCAAGACTGAGGTGGTTTAGACATGTAGAAAGGAGGGATAGTCAGGATATTGGACAAAGGATGTTGAAGATGGAGCTGACAGCCAGGAGGAGAAGAAGACCAGGGAGAAGGTTCGTGGATGAAGTGATGGAGGACACACAGAGGATAGGTGTGACAGAGGAGGGTGCAAAGGAGGCATATGATCTGCTGTGGTGACCCCTAACAGGAGCAAGAAGAAGAAGAAAAAAGAAGAAGAAGAAGAAGAAGAAGAAAACGTGACATTTTGGAGATATACAGCTTGTGCAAGAAGTAACGACATACTATATCACTATTTTCTGACAGCTCCTGATATTATTACTTCAGTGCAGAACAGAGTGAAACATATTCTCATAAGACAAAGAGACATTGAGAAACAGAGCTTGCCTAATGATTGGGGGAGGATGTTATGGTTTACATCCTGACTTTTTTATTTGACCAACTCTTGCCTGGTTGATGATGAAATAAAAAAAAGCAGAGCCACCCGTCACCTAAGAGCTATAGGGTTAAAAGGATCAAGATGAAAAACCATCCAATATTTAAGATGCAAATGTCACATATGACCGGACAAGAAAGTGCTTCACATACCTGCTCAGTGAATGATTCCTTCAACCTTCTGTCTAAAAAAATTCAGGTTTTAAAGATCTGCTCTGGTCTATCAAGGCTTACCACAGTGCGTACACTAAGTTACAGCACAGTATGATATGGCCTGATATGGCCTTTTTGGACCACCTAACCAAAACCAGGACTCAGCAGCTGAGTGACACACCCACACAGCCTCAAATGGGGGCCTTCTTGTTGTGCTAAGACATGTCACATTTTCCATTTTCAGCCTCCCAGCCCATGTCTGCCGTTTCAACACAACTCTAACCCTCTGGACTGCTGCCTCCTGCAGCCTCCAACTGTTTGCCAAACTTTGCTTACTTTATTTTCTTTTCTGTATTCTTCCCTGAGGCAGCCAAATTTTATATTTTTGTTCTCCCTACCTCTAACATCTCATTCTTCTTCTCTTTTTATCCTTCTTCTCCCCTCTCCTTCAAGCCTCCTCTCTTCAAGCAGCCTTGGTTTCCAGCTGCAGACACTCAGAGTAGACACAGCAGCACCAGCCCACATCAAGGCCACACTACTGGCACTGTGTATGTGTGCATGTGCGTCTGGAGCAGTCGTTACAGCAGGGCCAGATGGGGTGTCATAGGCTCATGTGATACACTGTAGGCTTCCATACATACTGATTTCTCACTTATTTTAAAAAGATAAAAAATAAAGCTCTGATGTAATGGAAGAGGCCATCTTGACTTCATGAGAGAGGATGTGTAAGCGCAAGATGAGCACAGATATGATGTCACAAATGCACTTTATTTATCTCCTATTCAAGTTATATTAAAGAAGAGCTCACATGCACAATTTGAGGAGCGGCTGCACGTAGTTTGAGGCTATTAATGAGAGGATGTCACACTGTGGGTAAAACCTTTAAATACCTTTTGGTTTCATGTGTGGAAATGTTAATCTATTGCTGTGAGAAAACAAGACGGAGAGCACAGGGTGAAGTGGAACCAAAGAAAAGGGGTGGGGATGGCTGCACGGCCTGTGAGTGATGTGATTGGATGACAAAGTTTCATTCACTCATAGATTTATAACAGTGGGAAACACAGAATGTTGGACACACATGTTGCACGGTGTGAGCGTGTGCCTGTGTATTGGTGTATGCAGGCGCATGATTTCCCTTTGTGTTCATGTGTGAATGGCAGTTTTTCACTTGAACCCTTCAATCACTCTGTATCTCTTATGACACCTTGTATTGATCATCAGTTTGTCTCTCCCAGACTGCACTGATGGAGTCAGTGCGAATCTTGAAGAATGCATTAGCGTTCTCCACCCCGAGCCAGTCAAAACAGTGTGAGAAGCTGTGTGCTTCCTCTGCTTTCCACACATATGACCTTTATATGCATGACAACCACATATATTCTATAGGCAAGTGTGTGTGTTTCTGTCACTGTGGCAAGAGCCTCACCCCTTTAATGCATTCCAGTATCTTGCGCCCACGCTCTCACCATGTGACCCACAGTCAATGACAGGAAATAAGCTGATGTCAAATCCTGCTGTGTGCAACCCAGATCCTCTTCAGCCTCCAGTTAAACACTCAGCTTTATGTGCTCAAAACACACCCACAGCCCAGAGTCCAATGTAAATCTGCAGGAAAAAGGTAGCAGTTTTATGCACTACCTTCCCCTGCTGCCATTGTTTTACCTTGTTTGAGTAATTCTAAAGACATTCTGTGAATATGAATGCGTGCATTCCTTTTGTTAAATGCCTTCCTTAAAAGCTCATTCACTGCAGCACAAGCAGCAAAGTGTCTGTCAAAAGCAGGTGTAGCGCAGATAAAAACTTTCCTCAACAGTTATGTTTACATAGTTGACACCTGTATACACATAGACACATTATCTTATTTCCTGTTCTCTGGTCTAAAGCACCTTAAAGAGATTAAAAATCAGAGATCCCTACTCAGGGTAGGCATTTTTTTCTGAGATGTATGCCATACTGGGGGGGAAAAAAGAAATAGATGGACACACTAAATTTAAGGACAGTTCACTGCAGACATGACTAAGTAAAATATCAGTGAAGTGCAAAGTGTATAACTTCTAAACCAGATAAATTAAAGTGCACAGTTATTCCATTGCATTCATGACTGTTTAATTAATGCTTCAGCAGCACATACTCATCTTTGAAAAAAAAAAATCTGTGTTTACATCGCACGTGCCACAAAACCAAATGTGTGTGTGTGTGTGTATGTGTTTGTGTGGGTGGATGGGTGCACGTGCATGCATACAGAGCTGAATGAACACTGCTACTTCTATGTTCTCTTCAGCAGTAAACTGTTGGCTGCTAAGACAGACCATGATCCCAGACTGAAAGTCAGTACTCCTTTTGTTCATGTCCGTGCTTGTCAGCTTTGCTTAGCACGGGATAAGGCAAAACAATGCAATGCTTATGCCAATGCAAGGAAAAAAGGTACATATTCAATTTACTTGACCAGTGTCAGTGGCTCAGTAAGGTGATATTGTTAAATATGATATCTTGCAGTATAGTTTTTATTTTGAAAGAATGGTTAGACTTTGGACCTACCATTGGAAGTAGAGACCAAAAGCAACCACACACACACACACACACACACACACACACACACACACACACACACACACACACACACACACACACACACACACACACTATTTGCTTTTTCTAATTTGGAAGGTGGTAATGTTTATCATCACCCCAAATAAACTAGCCAGTGGCAAAAAAAAAAATGCGTAGCAGTGTACAGCTCCCCATCAAAATATTCCGTTTTAATATATTCTGTCCCACACCCCTGGTGAGATACCTAACAACCGGTTCTCTCTCCCTGGAGGTATCAAGCTAAAATGCTCTCCACTGGTAGGCAGTAGAGTGATGAGATGATGTAGTTCCTGTGAAAAAACACAGATGTAGAGATAGGAGCTTGATGCAAAGATGGATGGTCCTAATAACACCCCAAATGTACAGGCAGTTTGTTGTTTGATGGTATTTAGATGTGATACCCAAAACCAGCCACAGTGGTGACAAGCAAAAAGTGGGAAGTAAAATGAGCTTTTGACAAGGCAAAAGGGTGGTCAAAGCTGCTTGTGGTATATCAGTTTTAAAACACTTACAGTGTGTGCAATGCTGCTAGAGGAAAAGTCTCAAAATTTGTGTTGATGCACTGCAAAACTGCAAAAGTAAAGAGGAACCATCACTCACATACAGTATGAGAACTGCTTTGTTCACTACAGTCTCAAAAATAACCACTGAGTTGTTTCAACACCTCCAACAGGCTCAACCAAAACTAATTATTATAAGCCTTACCCGCAGGTACAAACTCCAAGGCTGTTAATTTGCTTTGTAAGGTGGTTCAGTTATTGTGTCCATCTTAGAAAACATGAGCTGGAATGTAAAATATGTGTTGACTTGTGCAAAAAAAAAGAGAGAAAAAGACCTGCAAGACCCTTTAATTGACAGTGCTCTGGAAAACATCCACTATGTTACCAGTACTTTGTAACCTGTGCTCACACAGCAGACACATACAATACCTGTGACACTCAGCTGATTATAGACAAGACAAGATTATTGTTTCCAGGTGACAGAATAACAGTCGTTCACAATACACTGAAAGAGCGGCAAATTCTAATGAAATACCAGCGGTTCCTTTGAAGGTCCCATTAAAGTTCTCTCCACAGTAAGATAAAGCTTAAAGATTTCTTTAACGACAGATGTTGTAAAACAATACAGCTCTAACGATGATACAGGTCTGGATTACTGATATCGTTAAATGTACTTTTGCTTTTGCAGAGAATGCTGCCAAAACATCAGGCCCCCACAAAGGTTTTAAACATGCAACAGGTTGCACAGTACAAATGCATGCAGATAATTTGAACTTTTTATCTGTATTCTATGTTTCTGTGCAGGAGGAAAGCCAAGATTCATGCCTTGTACTAGCAGTTTTTTAAAAAGGATCTACATTTCCTAAGTCCTGCTTTTAATCATGCATTCATTAGCAGTTATGATTTTATTATTTTTTAATCCTAAAAGTTTTTTTGGATGAGCCAAAGTCCTTCATGTAAAGCATGCCAACCCAAATTTCTTGATTACAGACACAAAATAATATGCCATGATAACAAAGTGGTGATAGAAATAATAAAATCACCCTCACAGCAGAGCTTTGCTCATCACATCTCCTTGGATTTTAAAATAGACTACAATGTTCAAACACTCAGTATAACTGATCCTGCATTTTTACTGATTTAATTTTTAATTGGTCACATATTGACACATTGTTTGGTGTCTGTCATCTCAACAGTAAAGTTGCTGAGCTCACTGGCTTCACATGCCCTGAATGACTAAGCGCCAGCACAGCTAACGTTATCTGTCCGACTATCTTCCGGCTATTTAACAATATTCACAAGGGCTTAAATTAATCCTTCTGTTCCACCCTTTGATCACCATTCCATCCCTTTGAAAAAAAAGATAAAAAAAGACAAAAGAAATCTGTCAAATTTTATTTATTTGCTTCCCGCTTGTTTTCCGGTATCTGTGGTTAATTTTATGAGGAATGTGAGGAGCAGCTGTCACTTTAGCACATGAATGGAGCCAGTTTAGTGGCCCAGAGGCATCGGAGTGGATCAATGGCAGAGGAGGGACAGCTGGGCCAGAGGGGACAATAGCACTCTCAGTTAATCATTAATACTCTTAAATAACTGCAGAGGCACCAGAGGTTCGCTCACCAGTCTCTCCAGAATATTCCGCCTGCAACAGGAGTATGCAGGAAGCCTCAGCCTGTAGACTGACCCCAAACTGACACTTGTTAATTGGGGCCTTTGAGCGGTCTGCTGGAGCTTTAAATTGCTGTCTCTTTAATGATGTTTCACCCACTGGCCATAAGCAGGATGACAACACAATAACTTGATGCATTAGAATTGTGGAAAAGCAGAATTTAGGTGCACATTTAGGTGTCTTCCTCTCAGACTGGATTCTGTTTATCAAGTAACACTTGTGATTTGCCCAAAAGGTCATGTTTTTAAAAAAAGCCACTGTAGTAAGACCTTAGAAGGAGGTCCTTTATATACAGTTAAAGGAGTGAAATGCTCTATTGTGATAATATGACACCAAAAGGTCTGTAAGCTATGATGGCCTGATCATTCAGATTTCATGTGTGAGAAGAAGGATTTCAAGTTCAATTCTGGACTTAACAGTTAACCAATGGAGAGAAGCCAATATGGGAGAAATATAAGCTCTCTTTCTAGTCACTGCTAGAACTCTTACTTTTTTGGATCAACTGAAGGAACAGTTCCAAAAAGGTTCGGATGTTGCATATAATATAAACAAAAACACAATGCAGTGATTTGCAGATCTCATAAACCAATATTTTATTCACAAAACAACACAGAAAACTTATCAAATGTTGAAAGTGAGACATTTTACTATGTCATGAAAAATAATAGCTCATCTTGAAATTGATGTTAGCAACACATCTCAAAAGTTGGGACAGGGCCATGTTTACCACTGTGTAACATCCCGTCTTCTTTTAACAACAGTCCATAAACCTCTGGGAACTGGGAAGACCAGCTGCTGGACTGGAATATTGTACCATTCTTGTCTGATATAGGATTCCAGTTGCTCAACAGTCCCGGGTCTTCTTTGTTGCATTTTTCTTTTCATGATGCGCCAAAGCTTTTCAATTGGTGAACGGTCTGGACTGCCAGTCCAACACCCAGACTCTATACTATGAATCCATGCTGATGTAATAGCCGTAGTATGCAATTTAGCATTGCCTTATTAAAATATGCAGTGCCTTACCTGTCATGGTCTTGCATTTTTGTTGTTTGGTTTTGTGTTTTGGAGTTTCTCCACGCTCTTCCTCAGGGCTTTTGTATTTTCAGTTGTCATTATCTCTGATTGCATCCTTGTTTTGCTTTTGATTTTACTTTCTAGATAGCCCTGCTATATTAGTTCTGTTAATGGTTTCTTGCTCTGTCCCTGTCTGTCATCAAGTATGCTCGTGTCATGTTCTCAGTTATGGTTTCTGTTCCTGTTTTATTTTGAAACCAGTCCTGGCTCATGCATTGTGTTTAGTTTTACTTCCTGCCCTTGATTGCTGTCACCTGTGCTCCTCCTGTGTGCTTTTATATTCTGTCTCCCTTCAGCTCAGTGTTGTGTCATCAGTGTTTGTTTCCTGGCCTGTGTGGATCTTGTTCCTGCTGGTCTTTGTCTGTTTCTGACAGACTTTAATCTGTGAGTTCTGGCAAAATAAAGCCTTTTTTGAGTTTACTTCCTTGGAGTCCTGGAGTCTGTATTTTGGGTCCTCACTCCACACCGTGGCACATCTTGACATTACCAGTGGTTCTTCAACATACGCTCTCCTCCAAAGACTGGAAGAGAGCATAATTTATATACATTTCAGCATAGATGTCTTTCAAGATGTGCAAGCTGTCAGTACCATAGGCACTAATTCGCACCATCAGCAATGCAAGCTTTTGAACTGAGCAATGATAACAAGGCAGATGGTTCCTCTCCTCTTTTGTCCAGAGGATGCAGCCTTTGTCATTTCCAAAACAAAATTAAAGTCTTTTTTTTATGTAAATATTTTTTAAATGGTGGCATTTCTGGATCATTTTCACATTTTTTTTTTAATGCTAGAGTTTTACCCTGCATTTTTGGATAGAACAGCAAACTGTATTCACAAACAGTGATTTCTGGAAGTGTTCCTGAACACATGCAGCGGTTTCCATGACAGAATCATGCCTGTTTGCAATGCAGTGCTGCCTGAGGGCCCGAAGATCACAAGGCATACTGGTTTTCACCTGTGTTCCTTACACACAGAGGTGTCTCTGGATTCTCAGAAGCTTTTGATATTATGTAATGTAGATGACTGAATATTCAGTCTTTGGAATTTTATGCCGAGGAACATTATCCTGAAACTCTTCCACAATTTTCAGATTCCTGAGCCCCTGTCCATCTTTGCTTCTGAGTGACTCTGCCACTCTAAGGTAATTTGATTAACATGACTTAATTAGCTATAACATCTTCCTCCAGCTGTTTTTTTAGTACCACTTATTTTCCAGTCTTCCTTTACCCTTGTCCCAACTTTTTTAAGACATGTTGCTGCCATCAAATTCAAGATGAGCTAGTATTTTTCATGAAATACGAAAATGTCTCACTTTCAACATTCAACATGTTTTCTGCATTTTTTGTGAATAAAATATTAGAGATTTTTTTCTAAATCATTGCACTGTGTTTTTATTTATATCCCAACCTTTTTGAAACTGTAATTATGCAATAAAAATCAAAGAAGAAAATTTTTATTATTTTTTTTAACTACACTGCACCCCCACCCCCCCCCCCCCCCCGGGCCAAAAA
>VUQH01020280.1:1953-14842 GCA_015106775.1 Etroplus canarensis | reverse complement strand
TCAAGGGCACATGACAAATTATTGCGACATTGACATTTTTTGTTGTGGTATACCCACCACTGTTGTTGGCTTTGGTTTCAATAAATTGTTTGAGATGAGGAAATCATCATTGCATGCTTCCAGCTAAATGTCCTACTTTCATGATATAATATCACTGCAGCGTGATCTTTTTACATTTTCCATAAATTTCACCCAAAAGCCAAATATCCTTAACTTTTTGTGAGTAGTGTAAATTATTTGAAAATGTGTTTAAATCAGATTAGTTCTATGGACTGTAATCTTAAAAGCCATGAATTAAATAAATTATTTTAAATAGAAACGATGCAGTCAGACACAAAATATGCATGTCA
The DNA here is from genome assembly GCA_015106775.1 of Etroplus canarensis. NCBI lineage: Eukaryota > Metazoa > Chordata > Actinopteri > Cichliformes > Cichlidae > Etroplus > Etroplus canarensis. The sequence continues at coordinate 14,492 of VUQH01020280.1, read as the reverse complement.
CCCCACTGACCTATATTCCTAAAGACTGTATGTAAAAGACAGAACCCAGTCCAAGGTAACCTCAACCTACATTCTTTTTAATGGGAAGCAGGGAGCTACTACTTTGGTTGCTAAAAGAATTTTATGTTGATGGAAAAATATTCCTACTTTTCACTTGATCTATGACGGCAATAAACACTTTCCTTATGAGTTTATGGTTTCAATCACTAGTTTCAACTTTCACCGAATAAAAATAAGATGTTCCTTTTGATGCTCATTTATGGCCCCATGTGACCACTAAGTTGTTTTCTCAGTCAAATCCATCTCTCATTACCATATCTGGTATCAAAAAAACAGATCAAGGCTTTGAAATGGCAGGCTGCTAACCAATGGGTGATGCTCATCTTTTATTTACCGCAGATGTACATACTGTACTTTAAAAACTCCAACCCTCTCATCACATAGATAGGTTCTAAAATCAGGCCAAATAGCTTTTTTGGGAAAAAAAAATCTGATAAACTGGTATTCTAAAATAAAAATTTAAATCTAAATCCTGCTATCCATGTACATCTCTACAGTCTATCATTCATTGAAGTTACTGATCGAGAGCCGAGCTCAGACCCATGATGTTGCCAACATGCAGCCTCAGCCTGCTGAGCCACAGATCACCTTGTTAGTCTTGATTTCCAAACCTGGAAGTTCCATCTGTGTGATTCACTCCAAGGTTGACTGAAGGATCAGGTTGCCCCTCTGGCTTCCCGATGAGTGTGTGTGTGCATGCTTGTGTATATCTGCGCTGCATGTCTGTGCGTGCTTGCATGTGTGCACTGAATGAGAGCCAGGTATGGGCTGAAGAGAAGGATTGATGGTCCTGGAGGGACAGAGCAGCTGGAACAGAGAACACCGGATAGACAGACGGACGGATGGAGAGAAACAGGGGAATAAATCAGAGAAGAGAGAACAAAAAGGAAGGTGGCTAGCAGTGTGGAGGATGGAGAGAAATGAAGAAAGAGAAGAGAGAGGAAAAGAGAGATGATGAGGAGGAGGGGGGATCAGAGAAAAAGAGGCTTGTCCAGATAAACAAACTGCAAATTCTTCAGAAGTGATGTGATGTAAGATTTCAGTAATAGTCCAGCAGGCGCAATATGTGCCGTCATTCAAAAATGCCAAGAGACCATAGGAAATATCATATAATACTAATGTATCTGACCACAACCATTCTTGAGTCTGTGCAGACGCAGACAGATACACACAGACACTCACACATACACACACATCCCTCCCTCCTTCCCTCTTCCTTTCTTTCACTCTCCACTTCTCTTTTCCTCTTTTACCACATCCCTTACTTTCTCCCTTCCCTTCTGTTGCTAACCCACTCAAGACAGACAGACACACACACATATGCACACACACACACACACACACACACACACACACACCCTATATGCCTCTCTCTCCTGACCACATCCCCTCCTCTCTCCTCTCCTCCCAACCTCAGGTCGTGTGGTAATGAGTGTGTGATGGAGCCTCGTGGCTACCAGACTGGCAGAGGTATTTTTAGCACTTCTGGTGGTTTCCATCACTAAATATGCTCCAACTTCATATTTCAAGCTTGAAGCCAACCTCAAAGGGGAGAAATGGATAGTTGTTGCAGTTAGTTTAAGCTAGTAGATGTTTCTGTTAAATGTCTAGGGGAGAACTGTGGATTGACTGGTAGGGAGGTAATTGGTGATAACTGAAAAATCTAACTACATGAACTTTCATTAAGAAAATAAGCCTAAAACATCACATGATGAAATACTGAAAGTAGAAGGAAAAGTTATATTTCCTATGTGTTACTTTGAGAAGAAATAATGAACACCAATAGGCACAATCAGTCAAAGGAAAGCATTTCTTTCAAAATGATGGCCAGTTTTATGTCACAGAGATGCAATATAATGTAAGTGTGATGCAGGAATCATGAGGATTTTATTGGTCTCTGTGTAGTTATAACACCACATTGATGTCGGTTTGAACGCAGAAACTATTTACGTAATAATTAATAAAGTTCTAAGTGATATTTTGACATAACAAAAAGGCAAAGAATAATTCGGATCAGCCTGAGGGACACTATATAGACAAAAGTACTGGGCCACCTTCACATTACACCTACAGGATGCTTTAAGACACTCCATTCTAAATCAACAGATATAAAAATGCAGTTGGTTCCCCCTTTGCAACTACAACAGCTTCCACTCTGCTGGGAAGGATTTCTACAAGATTTTGGAGTGTGTCTGTGGGAATTTTTGCCCGTTTATCCAGAAGAGAATTTGTAAGGTCAGACACTGATGTTGAACAAGAGGGCCTGGCTCACAAATTCTGTTGTAGTTCAGGGGTTTGATGGGGTTGAGGTCAAGGCTCTGTGTGGGCCAGTCAAGTTCTTGCACACTAGACTCATCAAATCATGTCTTTATGGACCATGCACTGTGCACTAGAATAGAAAAGGGCCTTCTCCAAAGTGTTACCACAAAGTTGGAAGCATAGAATTGTCCAAAATGTCTTGGTAAATTGAAGCATTAAAATGTATCTTCAGGCCAACCCAAGAAAAGCAACCCCATAGCTTTATTCCTCCTCCACCAAATTTACAGTTAACACAGTACAGTCAGACAGGTAACTTTCTCCTGGCATTCACCAAACCCAGACTCATCCTTCAGACTACCACATGGAGAAGCATGATTAACTGCTCTACAGAACATATTTCCATTTCCAGTGACCATATGCTTTATGTCACTCCATTTGACACTTGGTATGACACTTGGTGATGTAATGCTTGCATGCAGCTGCTTGGGCATGTCAGCCCAGAGAGTTGGGAACCTGCACTATGCACCTCAGCACTTAGTGAGCCCGCTCTGTAACTTTACGTGGTCTGCCACTTTGTGGATGAGTTCCACTTTCAAGTAATGCCACTTGCAGCTGATTATGGAATATTTAGAAGGGAAGAAATTTCACAAATAGTCTTATTGCAGTGGTGGCATCCTATTACAGTACCACGCTATGATTTAATAAGGTCTTTAGAACAACCCATTCTTTCACAAAAGCGTGTAAAGGCAAACTATCTGGCTAGGTACTTGATTTTATACACCTGTGGCAATGGGCTGAATGAAATACCTGAATTCAGTGATTAAGAGGTGTGGCCCAGTACTTTTTTCATATAGTGTAAGTTTTGCAGTAGTGTCTCTGTAGTGTAGTGGTTTATACATTCACCTAACAAGCGAAAGGTCCCTGTTTTGATTCCAGGTGGGCACACAAACCCTTCTCACCATGGAGAGTTGTGTCAGGAAGGGCATCCAGCGTAGCACCTCTGGCCAAAATACCAATGCAGATTACTCTGCTGTGATTTCCCCTTTGGGGTAAACACAGTGGTAGGTTTTGCACTGGTTTCAAATCACAAAAGAGACTATTGTTTAATTTCTTTATTTCAAGGAGGGTGTGGAGGAGGGTTAAATTCACACAAAAGTGGATATGTACACTGTACAGTGACACCAAAATCACAACACAATAACCCTATTACTGTGGGCATCACATTGAGACAAATGAAAAGCTTAGATTAGAAATTAAGTGTTTGTCAGGAACAGGCAAGTAGCAAAGGAACTTTGAAATCAAGACTGGCTTTAATTTAAAGGTGGCATCCTCCCTGACAAATGCCATATGGGTATTGTGTTGCATGTGGTAGTATGCTGTTGGCGAGACACAAAAGTCATGACAAAGTGTGCTCTAAAACAAAAAACAATATCAGCAGTTTCCCTGAAATAATGGCTGACCTAACTCTACATTTTGTGAATGCTCACATCTGCCATTTTTGTTGTAGAAATAGTGCTGCCTCAACCACATTTTCTGTTGATAAAAAAACCTCGTCATGCATTGCTCATTTTGTTTCCATATAGCCCAGTCAGCTGCAGTTGCCACTAAACAGCACATTTACTCTAAAATACTTAGCAGAAATTCCCGTAACAGAGCCAATTTGTTCCCAAAAGGGTCCCAGAAGAAACTTTCCTACCGCTTTTTCCACTTTCAGCTTGTTGTTGTCTGAAACTGTAAGCAGGCTGTGCTGGAAACCTTTGCAGATAATCCTCAAAAGGTCCTCTTTAAAAATATTAATTTATTCATCTTGTTTTAAAAAAAAATCTGAACACAGACAGAAATTTAAAAGCACTGATGTTATATACATGCGGATCTACAAAAATGGTAAGATTACTTCCCTCTAAAACCAGAACATGTGGTCTTTGCATTCTTATTTGTAAAAAGATTAAATTAACAAAATACAGCAAAGCCTGAGTTGTAGAAATTAGTCTAAGCTCAAAACTTAACAGACATGAGTAATAATTTCCTCATCTCTGCAAAGTGTTTCTCAAAGAGCTGAATGATATTCTTACAGTTACCTAATTTCATATTATCAAACCGTAACTGATTTTATTTAATTGATTTCTCTGAGTGGTAATTCACTTCGCCTTCACCAAGTTGAATTTAGCATATAGCAGAACAAAACAACATCTATTATGAGGATTACTTGAGTCTCTCAAATGTTATTAAATTATATAAAAAGGTTGAGTGATTTAAGTTTTTATTCCTGGAGGAGACAAAGATAAGTAAAGGAGAAGTTGTAGAAAGCCAAGAATCTACTTTCCTCCCTTATGTGATTTTTTGAGGACAGATTAAGCGAAGACGTGAAGTATTTTATAAGATACATTAACGTTTTCGATTTAAGATCATGCATTTACAATCTCTGTCAGGGGAAAAAAACAGAATATTCTATTATGTACAAAACCTAATTTATGCTGATCAAAATATTATCATTTGTTCTTCTAGCAAAAAGAAAGAGGCTTCTCAACTGATTGATGGCTCACAGAGGAGCAGAAATCTTATTCTTTCTTTCATTTGAAAGCTTCCACATTTTTACAGAGTGCTCCATCTCCTCCATCTTTATTTCTGTTGGCAGACTCTGCTGATTCTCCCTGAACATCCTTCCTCTCTCACAAGGAGGTTCATTGTCCTTAGAGGAGAAGGTAGGTTTATGATCCATAGAGAAACAAGTGGCAGAAGCACATTCCGTAACTTATTGGGACCTGTAATCCCATCACTCCACATCTGCCATGGTATGTTTGCACTATCTGACTGCTGGCTGGGGTCAGCTCACTGTAAATCCAGTCTGTACATAGTGTAAACAGAAGCTGATCTCCAATCTTCATCCTCTAGATGTTTGCACTGTATTCTCATATTTCTAAACATAATCACTTTGAAGTTATAACAACATAAATTTGCTACCAATAGCGCGCAACTCTACAGTTCCAAAGCCAAAACGCTGAAGAAAAACTTTTCCAGAAGTAAAATAAAAATGAATAGTGACAGTGATTTTCATATAATGAATTATCACAGGATCTGTGCTTTGTGCCTCTTTTGGAAGCACCTCCATTCATTACATCTCATCCATCTGCCTCCTCGTCGTTTCTCCTCCTGTTTTGTCATTTAAATGTTCAGCTCCTCTGAGCCGTCTGGGAAAAAAGACTTCTGAAGGCTTGTAGTCCTTTCCAGTTAAACCGCAAATTCATTGTTGATGTACCTGTGTGTGTGTTTCTTTGGTGATTACATGGTCATGTTCCATAATAAAAATAGAAAATAATATAACCTTGTAAGATATATGGAATCATTTATCAATTAATTTTCAATTTACTGCTAGCATCTATCCAAACTCATATATCCTGTGTGAGACTTGCTGCTGGGTTCAAATGCACAGCAGCAATGTTATTTAGAATAGAAACAGCTGCTCAGACTGTTAGAGTTTACAAACTCTTTTTAATTTAAATCAGTTAAATTTTATTTATATAGCGCCCATTCACAACAAAAGTTGCCTCAAGGCACTTTACACTGTAAGGTAAAGACCCAACAGTATTAGAGAGAAAACCCCAGCGATCAGACGATCCCTCATGAGCAAGCACTAGGGTACTGTGGGAAGGAAGAACTCCTTTTTACAGGAAGAGTCTTCCGGCAGAACCAGGCTCAGGGAGGGACAGTCATCTGCTCGACCGGTTGGGGGTGAGGGGAGAGAGAAGAGAGAAAGGAGACTAAAAAGAGACACAGACTATGTGAAAGAGAAGATAACATTAAATGACATGCAGCAGTGGCAAATGAATGCATTGGGAGTGAAAAGAGGTGGGTGGAGAAGAAATGCCCAGAACATCATAAGAAGCCTTCCAGCAGCCTAAACCTACTGCAGCATAACTAAGCTCAACTATAAGCTTTATCATAAAGGAAAGTTTTAAGCCTGATCTTAAATGTAAAGAGGGTGCCTGTTTCCTGAATACAAACTGAGAGGTGGTTCCACAGGAGAGGGGCCTGATAGCTGAAGGCTCTGCCTCCCATTCTACTTTTAAAAACTTTAGGAACCACAAGTAGGCCTGCACTCTGAGAGTGAAGTGCTCTATTGGGAAAATATTATACAATGAGGTCTTTAAGATAGGATGGGGCCTGATGGTTTTAGACTATGTTCTTTTTTAAGGGAAAAGTTTTCCTCATATTATTTCATTCTTTCTTTTGATTATGGGGGAAGAAATAAGTGCTTTTCCTCCAAGTTGTACAATGATTGCACAGAGTAGCAGTTACAACAAGATACACTGCATGAACAAAAACATTGGGCCACATGTCTTATTCACTGAATTCAGATGTTTTCTGAAGTTTCATTGCCACAGATTTCTAAAATCAAGCATGTAGCCATACAGTCTGACTTTACAATTCATTTTAAAGAGCTCACTAAATTTGCGTGTGGTACTGTAATAGGATGGCACCGTTGCAACATGACAATTCATGAAATTTCTTCCCTCCGTAATATTCCCTATTCAACTGTAAGTGTTATTATTGCAAAGTGGAAGCATTAGGCACCACAGCAACTCAGCCATGATGTGGCAGACCACGTGAAGTTATAGAGTGAGGTTGCCATGTGCTAAGGTGTATAGTGTGTAAAAGTTGCCAGTGCTCTGCCGACTCAATTACTGCAGAGCTCCAAACCTCATCTGGCACATGAACACAAAAACTGTGCGATGGGACCTTCATGGCATGGGTTTCTATGGCTGAAACGAGGTACATGTAAGCCTTACATCACCAAGCACAATGACAAGTGTAGAAGGGAGCGCTCTAAAGCCTGCCACCACAGGACTCTGGAGTAGTGGAAATGTGTTCTGTGAAGTGATGAATCACACTTCTCTATCTGGCAGTCTGAAGGGTGAGTCTGGGTTTGGCAAATTCCAGGAGAACGTTACCTGCCTGACTGCACTGTGCCAACAGTAAAGTTTGGTGGAGGAGGGACACTGCTATCGGGTTATTTGCTGGGGTTGTCATGAGCCTCTTCAGTGAAGGGAAATTGTAATACTTCAGCTTATCAAGACATTTTGGATGATTCTATGCTTCCAACTTTGCAGTAAGAGTTTGGTGTGGAAGAACAGGACTGGCCCACACAGAGCCCTGACCTCAATCCCATTGAACACCTTTGGGATGAACTAGACTGGAGATTGCAAGCCGGGCCCAACATCAGTGTTGGACCTCACAAATTCTCTTCTGGATATATGGGCAGAAATTCTCACAGACAAACTCCAAAATCTTGTAGAAAGCCTTCCCAGAAGAGTGGAAGCTGTTGTAGCTGCAAGGGGTGTCAACTCCATATTAATGCCTATAGATTTAGGTGTGTTTCAGTGGCTTCTGTTACATGACTAAATGGACTGGTACTTATGTAGTGCTTTTCTACTCTAACTGAGCGCTCGACAATCCAAATTCACTCATTTACACACATACACAAAGCACTTTATTTTATGCCTTTAAGTGCATTTAACTATCATACACACTTTAACACTCCGATGGATGCAGAGGGAGCCATTTGGAGCTCAGTGTCGTGCCCAAGGCGATTGAACCGCGAACCTGCCCGTTGGAAAACGACCGACTCCACCTCCTGAACCACAGCCGCCTACAAGTGTCCCAATACAAATAAAAAGCAAATGTAATAATCAAAATCATGCTTACTGATCACTGTCATCACTGACTGAAGAGTTTTGCAGAGAAGATAATAAAATCAACAATACTGGTATTTATAGCAACATCCATGAAAAGCAGCAACAGAAATTTTTATTAAAGACACTGCTGTTGAAATTTGTCCCAGAGAAAGAACTCAGACATGAACACATTATCACTCTGAGCCAAACAGAAAAAAACTATTATAAAGTCAATTGAACAATTACAATGTGTAAGTAAAAAGTGTCATTACTGCACTGTCAGATTACATTTAGTTACCTATGACATGAGCCTGTGAGTGTTTTCCTGTAAATTTTTGTCAGAGGTGCTCCTAGGGAAGCCCAGTGTGCTCTGACCTCCACCCTGACCACAAAACCTTGCTGTAACTGACTTACTAAACTGCTCGTGGAAGTGGCTACAAATCTATGGCACCCAAATTCCACAGGGCGTATCCTGCACTTTCAGCTTGCTGCTTCTAGTTTGGTATATTTCCTTCCTCGCATACAGTATGCATCATCTACTACAGGCTCTTAGAGCAAAGTGAGCTCTGCAAAGTAAACATGCTGCTGAGTAATGGACAAGAACACCAGGTCAAATCTTTGGCAGCCACTGATGTTCCCCTGCATTATAAATTGCTTATAGTCTTGGAGTTCCCAATCCCTGATGTCTTGTGTTCTTAAAATGATTTTGCCTTGTCTCCTTTGGTGGGCTACTGTAACAGGGATTTTAGCCTGAGACTGTATGAATTATAGGTTCTTTGGAAGAATTCCTGGTTTCTATTTTGCTCCTTGACTCTGTGAATTTTCTTATTTTGTATTACTTTAGATCACTTTAGATCAGGGACTTTACTTTGGCAATATTAGGGATAAGTGCATTTTTGCCAGCATTGTATAACCTTATTAATGCCAATGGGAAAGTACATTTAAACAAATAAAGGGCATTTCAAACACTGTAACTTTAAGCCTTGGAAACAGATATATTACTGGGATATAATACACTGTTGATATTTTAGACAACCCCAAACTAGATTTAACCTTGTCATATACAGTAATGTTTGGTAGACATTTCTCAGAGCATTTGGCGACATAGTGATATGCCTGGAGTGCTTTTACAGCCACTCTCCTAGCTGTAGCACATTCCAACCAATTTCCCTTAAAAATGACCATCTCTGAAAATCAGATACTGTACTAATCTAAACTTTTCTTTCCCATTAGCACAGAGACTTTACAACTCATAATGTCGCTAAAATGCTCCAAGTCACCAAGCTCTTTTTTGACAACAATACAAAAAGACAGCTAGTACACTGAGCTGTCTTGTAAGATGAATATTATAGCAGAGTAAGTATTCTTTAGTCACCAATAACGTGCAGCTTTCTAGAGTAAATTTCCAACCACACAGCTGTGACTGATGCCCCTTTTTCCATCTGAGCTGCTGCCAGTGTGTAATCCTGTTTGTGTTATAAACCACAGGTCGAGATGCCCATGGCAGTTTAGTTTTATACTTAAAAACAGCAAATTCTAATTTTCTACCCAGGCCACAAGCTTCTTGTGAATGCAATCTCTGGGAGAATCTGATGATGTGTCTTATGAATATGAAGACTTTTGAGGGATTTCATTTCGTGCTTTTCACAAAAATTCTTTTCAGGTTTTCACCGCAAATTTTTTTCTCTTTTTGGAGGATGATGAAGTCTTGGAACTTAGAATAATTTATTTTGCCTGATATATATAAATATATATACATTAGTCTTATTATTTTTCACCAGCTTGTCCAAACATATTAGGGTAATGCTGTCTGCCAGCCCAGGACACTCTCGATTCTTAATCTCAAGAGTTCACTTCCTGGTTAAATAAAGGTAATTAAATAAATAATGGGGCACAGCCCCTATTTTGGAAACCACTGTCCTAGCTCCTTAACATTTCATTCCAATTAGGTACAATGTTGGAGCATCTTCTCATGTGGCATCAAACACTGAAAGGTTTTAAAATAAAAATGGATGCTGAATAGTAGAGATAAACTGAATTGCAGCTGCAAATAATGCACCTTCCCACAGGGCACCCGACCCCAAACATAGAACCAAATGGGAGACAGAGCCCAGCCTATAGCTGAACTCAAATGCAATTTTGACCGTTTTTCTTGAGTTGCAGCAATTTAGTCAGGAAAGACTGAACAAAAATTGCTATGTCCAGATGTGCAAAACTGATATTATTCATCCTAGTCCCACAGCTGTAATCACAGCTGCAAACAGTGCCTCTCCAATTCTCATATAATTAGACAGAATTTTTTTTTTTTTTAAATTTCAGTAGTATTTATGCTACTGCGTTACTTTGCCCATAACAGTATACCTTCATTTCTGATGTTTGTGCTATTTTGATTTGCCATTATAAAATGACAGTTTGAAAGGTGAAGATTTAATAATGAAATGATATTATTATGTGAATGATGCATGTGGTGTGACTTTTTTAATGTAAGAAGAAAAAAGGATGGTATGATACTTTTGCTGTTAAATGAGTTGAAAATGGGTCTGAAAAACAGAATTGGTGAGCTGCTGTAATGCAAAAATTTCATCAAACACATCAGAATACCAAGTATCCTGGGGAGGCACCTTGAGAATTAAGCACATTGTATTTGCAATCGAGCATTGTTATAATATTAGAGTTTTAACATGTCTATTAAAATAATTTATGTTCCTCAACTGTCCTCCAGAATGCATCTGGCCTTCCTCTGGTTTGGACCCAGGAACTGCTAAAGTAGTCCTGGCCCTTTTGGAATGTGCCAAGTGTGCTATAACGGAGGGGAGGGTTTGGAGATGTTTGAAGGTTAATTCTCTGAATATGTTTAGATAGGCTTTTCCAGTCTTACAGTTATCTATTCAAAAACAGATTAGGAGGAGCTACTCTCTACATAGGCAGATGTTACAGTCATGTTGTGATAGGTCGTGAACAGGCCATAGTGGCTTTTCTGTCAGGGGCTCAGCTGAAATGGGGCATAGCCTGTTGCAGAGTTGTTTCCTTAGCTGTTATACTGAATTTTAGATTGTAATCTTGAAGTTGGAGCTTTCCACTTATTTTTCATTTTTTCTTCAGTTGATTCTTTTTCTTAGCTTGAGTTTGTCTTCAGTTCTGGCCAAACTGATCTGCGCTGTTAACATCTAGCACTCCACTGCTGTGAAGGAAAAGGGGAAAGAAAAAGAAGCTTAGAAAGCTGAAAATTTTTAAGGCCCTTCAGTTAAGTTTCCACCACTCAGCCATCCGTCACACCACGTCATCTGATGTGCATAGGTAAGTGGTCCTTCAGCAGCAGTTTGGTACCATTTGTGTGTGATTCATTATTAATTTTATTTGCAACAATTTAAAGAGCTTAGTTTTGAGTTTTTGGAACAAAAACCTTGCACAGAGCCGCAATCATACAGCAGGAGTGTTGGAAACCAAAACAGAAATTAAAGGAGAGTTGTATTCATTTGTATGTGTACTGAAAATATGATGTTGCATAATGTATAGGGACTGATTGGTTGAAAATGCAGAATTTTGTGAGCACCATCCACCCATCCATTTTCTGCCATTTATCCGGCTCCAGGTCAGGGGGTGGGCAGTCTACCTGTCACTCAATCCTCGTAGCACTGGACCCCTACGGTGCCTCCAGCAAGTGGTGAGCCCATAGGAGGGCAGGCCCGTGTTTCTTTTTGGGGCTGTGCCTAGCCAGGCCCATTCTGTGAAGCCTAGCCACCATGCACTCTTCCTTAAGCAGCCTGCTCCAGGCCTGGTATTCTGCTCCCAGGCAGGGTATACTGGTCCCTTTTTCTTTGTCCTTCATCATAGCAGTTTCTGAATCACTCTTAATCTGGACTCTCACCCAGGACCGATTTGCTTTAGGAGACTCTACTAGGGGCAATTTCCCCCCAACAACATAGCTCCTAGGATCACTCGGGCACACAAATCCCATTTCAACAATAAGTTGGTTATTCACAAATGGGAATTTTTGGTTGAGATACAGGACGTGTCACTAGTACCTTATCTGCATCACGGCACAGTAGCTTGTGAGTGAGTTCAGTTGCTGTCCTTTATCATGTCCAGATGAATTTTTTGCCCAGTGATGCTAGAATAAATGAACTGCTCTGCCACTGATGATTTTGTCTTGTCCCTTTTTTATTGGCTCCAGATCAGTACCAGTCTAAGGATATATACTTTACAAATCTGTGCAGTCTGGATTTAGATTTGTAGCCAAACGCTGACAGTAGTGAGGAGTGGGATTCATATGGAACATATTGTTGTTATTATGAGTGGTGGAAGCTGTCCAGCTGCCTACAGAGCAAGAAATGTACAGGATCATATGGTCAAAAACCACAGCGTTGTTCTCTCCACAGCTAAAATCCTCTCTCCCTCTATTTTATCCCCCCCTTGTCCGGACACACACACAGAAACACACACAAAGCTGAGATGGACTTTCTACATAAACAAATAGAAGCAAACAAGGACACCCAGCAGGCATATGCACAAATCACCCTGACGCATTGCACACATGCACGCATAATT
>VUQH01020277.1:5043-16091 GCA_015106775.1 Etroplus canarensis | reverse complement strand
TTGGTGCCTATTTTTTTTTTTTTTTTTGTTTTCTGCCTGCTTTTTGGCCATGCAAAATTAGCATCCCATTTAACGTCACAGCCTTTCTACCAGTGTACTACGAGCCCATTGAGTTGAACCCCTGGTGGTCCTAAGCGTTTTCAGATGAAAGCAACAACTGCTAACGTAGCTGTATCTTATTAGCCTACTGTTCCCATTTACCATTTTCCATATATAAAAACAGCTTTAAAAAACAATAAAGATGTTTTTAAAAGGTAATAAAGAACCAGGAAAATGTTATGACTTAATACCACTTGACCTGCTAGCTGAAACCCCTCTGCTAACCTGTTAGCCTAGTTAGCGTTATAAGATTTCCCAGCTCTGCCATCCAGTCCAAAAATGAATTAAAAAAAAAAAACAGAAGGACTTAGTAGCTCATCAAGCTAACAATTCACAGATTATAATGTGTGAGGTACAGAAAGAAAATGACATGTTTTCTAGTCAATGGTTTGCTGTATTGCACAAACTAATGAAAATGAAAATTTAATGAACTGAAACTGACTGGGAAGTCAAGAAGGCTCGAAAACAGTCATATCTGCGACAACGGCTAGCTTAAAGGGCAAATGAAACGATTTGAGAAAACACATAATTGGATTAGCAGTGCAATTTTACCCCTAAACTTTTGCATACTTGTTCAAAATATGTTTTTAATTATGAGTATTTTGCACTGTCCGGAAGTGACTGTTGCTTTCAAATCGCTGTTCGGCTTTTTCCATCCTTGTGACGTCAGTGTTGCCACACAGCTCAGCCCCCCTCATTCACTCCTGTGTAATTTGGACTGAATTTTCTTGAGCATCATGGGCTATTGCATCGTGGTGGAACGGGCCTGGCAATGTTCAAGTTTCCACTGGAGCCATATAAAAAAGAAACTACAAGCTATCTGGGTTACAAATGTTGGGGGGAGAAGAGACCTGTGGAACACGTCTAAACACTCCAGATTATGTGAGGTCCATTTCACGGACGACCGCTTCACGAAAAATCCCACGCTGGCCAAACAATCACAACAGCCCCAACAAATGGAAAAAGCCTAAAGGAAAAGTCTAGCAGTTGCAAAGTGGGCAAATTTGCAGGTAAGTTTCCAATAGCAGGGACAGTTTCGGAATGCGTCTGAATGCGTGCATGTCATGTATGTTTGCAGCTGAAATGGTACCGACTATTAGTATGGAAAACAAAAAGCGTGTATATAAACCGTGGGTGGATGTAATCATCTTATTAAAGACTTATCATAATTAGTTTAATACATGGTTGGCCTTTTGTAAAATTGAATGGTTGATGAAAGGGTGACATCGTAAATGGTAAACACGCCTTTGGGAGGTGGAATATAGCTCTTTTTTTTAAAAAAAACTGATTATTGTGTGCAATTTGGAAAAAATTCTGACCAATACTATTAGGAGTAGCAAATCTTGTGAAACTGGAAAAGCACTCATGGAATGACAGAATTTGACTTTGAGCACAATCAGAGTAAAGATTAGGTGATCATTATGTGCAAGTTTCACTAAAATCTGACAAAAAACTGTAGGAGGAGTAGCGATTCTTGAGAAAAAGGAAAAGTGCCCATGAAACGACCAATACGACCTCGACCTTGAGCACAGTTTGGGTGAAGACCCCTTAGATAAGACATGTCAAACTCATTTTACATGGTCGCCCACATACAGCCCAATTCGATCTTAAGCGGGCCAGAGCAGTAAAAATGATTAACTCTTAACTTATAAAAACACATGTCTGAACTCTGAAGTCTCTGAAGTTTAACTCCACATTTAATCCCTGTGATGCTTTAAGAAAATTAAGTGCAATTTTAGCGCTACAGAAATGCTAGAGTGGTAAATCAAAGAAACCTGTCAGCATTGCTCTTTGGGCTTCAACTTTAATGAAAAAAAGCTTTATTTGACTTTAATAATAAACGTGCTAAATTATAGAAAAATCACTTGTTCTATAATTAAGCATCATAATTTTTTGTGAAATTACAGACGAAATCCTAATTTTTTAGTTTTACTGTTGTTTACCCTCTGTAAAAAATGTCTATAGTAAAAAGTGCAACAACAGGAACTATTTCTGTTATTTAATGTAATATTAATATGAAAGCACCAGTTCCCGCCGTTTGTTGGTTTATCTATTGCTTACTTTTGTGTAATATGACCATCCTTTGCAATTTTCACGTTTTTCATCTGGTGGGCCAGATCGGACCCTTTCTGGTCCCCGAGCCTCATGTTTGACACCTGCGCCTTAGATGATCTTTGGGTTTGAATTTGATTAAATTCTGAACAATACAGTAAGAGGAGTAGGACCTGTGAATCGACAGACATATGATGACGCATCAGAATGAGGTCATGAGGTCATCAGCGGTTAAAATGCCAAACTCGAACCTGGGGCTATGTTTATCTTTTGTATACAGTCTATGGTACCCTGGTCCTCGGGGATCAAAATAAAACCGTATAATCATCTGACAACTCTACGATTAAGCTCAGTTACTAAAACACTGGGAAGTGTCATTTAGCATAATCTGCCAGGTTGAATTATTAACACTCTGGCTGAGTTTAATTTGAGACTGAATCCCGAATTAATACAAACAAACCTCATCACAAACCTAACCACAGCTTCCTTGATAGAGCACTTAGACTTTCAAAGCCACCGAAGTTCAAATGTCACAGCTGCAGGACAAACAAAGTAAAGACCGCAGTGTCTGAATAATTTCAAACTTTATTGGAATTCACGGTGTGACAATCAGAGGGTGTCGGGTGTCTGAAATAAGGTCACAGAGGCACAATAAGGATTCACAGCGCTGCCTCTGGCCTCTGCACACACGGCAGCAGCGTGCGAGTGTGTGTTAATCTACGTCGATATGTTTAGGTAAGAGTGCGTCTCCATTTGCATGTGAATGCCTGCATGTGTGTGCGGCGCATAATGGCTGGAATCATTTAATGGCAACGGCTGGAGGTGTGCATAGTGTGTGCGCGTGTGCAGGTTTGTGCGTGCATGTGTGCTGTGTGTGTGTGTGAGTGTGTGTGTGGCAGGAGGGCAGGAGTCAAGTGGGTGAATAAGTACAGACATCAATAACTGGAGGACACGTGCATGAAATTACACGTAGCAGATCCATCATGGAGGAGCAGCAGCAGCAACAACAACAAGGCAGAGGAGGCAGCAGCAGTGACCAGCCTGAAGGTGACAGAGACACTCCTGTCTGCAAGTTTGTCAGTTCAAAACAAACTCCAGGCCTTGTAAAGCTGCCAGAGAGGAGGCTGAGGTAGAAGGGTGTTCTGCTGTGGAATTTAATAGGGTGGAAATAAAACCTCACAAAAACAAAGAGTCTTGTTTTAATGAAATTAGTAAAAGCCCAAGCTCTGAAAGGCTGGTACGCTGCATGAAATAAAGCTAAAAACACAATGCAGTGACCTGCAAATCTCAGAAACCAATATTTTATTCACAAACCAGCGCAGAAAACATATAAAATGTTGACATTTTACTATTAATTAAAATTATTAGCTCACATTGAATTTGATGGCAGCACCGCATCTCAAAAAAGTTGGGACCGGGGCAACAAAAGGCCAGAAAAGTAAGTGGTACTAAATAGAAACAGCTGGAAGAAGTGTGGCAACTAATGAATGTGATTGGGTATAAAAAGAGCACCTTAGAGAGGCAGAGTCTCTCAGAAGTAAAGGCTCAGAAACACTTCCACAGTTGGCACAGTTCACCGTGCCAACTGCTGCCATCTTATCTTTACCAAAGCTAATTTAAAATCAACTGAGGCAAAGTGGAAAACTGTTCTGTGGTCAGAAGAATTAAATTTGAAATTCTTTTTGAAAATCAGGGATGCTGTGTCCTCTGGACTAAAGAGAAGTGGGACCATCCAGCTTGTGATCAGAACCTGCATCTCTGATGGTATGGGGCTTCATTAGTGTCTATGGTGCTGGCAACTTGCACATCTGGAAAGGCACCATCAGCGCTGAAATATATCTATGGGTTTTACAGCAACATATGGTCCCCTCCAGACCACGTGCTTTTCAGGGAGGGCCTTGTATATTTCAGCAAGACAATACTAAACCACATCTGCAGCTATGACAACACCATGGCTTCATAGTAGAAGAGTCCAGGTGCTGGACTGGCCCGCCTGCGGTCCAGACCTTTGACTAGCTGAAAACATTTAGTGCATTATGAACTGCAAAATATGACAAAGAAGACCCAGGGTTGTTGAACAACTGGATCCTATATCAGACAAGAATGGAACAATATTCCTCTCCCAGAGGTCCAGCAGCTGGTCTCTTCAGTTCCCAGATGTTTACAGACTGTAGTTAAAAGAAGAGGGGAAGCTACACAGTGGGAAACATGGCCCTGTCCCAACTTTTTTGAGAGGTGTTGCTGCCATCAAATTCAAGACGAGCTAGACTTTTTTTTATAAAACAGTAAAACTTCTCACTTTCAAGATGCGATATGTTTTGTGAATAAAATACTGGTTTATGATTTTGCACATCTATGCATTGTGCTTTATTTTTTATTGCTTGAGGCAGCCCATCCTTTTTGGAATTGGGCTGAGGTAAGTCATATGGGAGTAACTCGCATGTCCATGTTTAATAATCCTCTACAAGTGAGCCCTAAAAGCAACCACAAACGTCTAACCACTTACACGGACCAACTTACAAGACACCTGGATAAAAATGTGTTTTAAAGCAAGACTACAATATATAAATTAATAATAGCTTTGTCACTATTCATCCAACAACCGTTTAACCAGGCTAATCTTAAACCCGTGTGCAGTAATATCTCTGGGTGCGTGCGTCTGTGTGTGTCTGACAGCTCTTTGAAGAGCGCTCGTCTCTGATCAGCATGAGGTCGAGCCTTCTCCCAAATGTCACCGTGTAACGCTCAGCTGGTCGCCATTCACACATCGAGGCATAGAGGGAGAGACAGAAAGGTTAAGATTAAGAGAGAGAGGGAGAGCTTGTCATTTCACTTTGCATTGCTCGTATACACACACAGTACAGTGACGAGGAGAGAGATGGACAGAAAAAAAATGGGCTGGAAGTCCTAGACGGCTCTACAAAGCTTTTTACACGAAGATAAAAATGAATATTTAAAATATATGTACACAGGGTAACAGTAATTAGTATAGCTAATGCGAGTTATTATGTTGTCAATAGGGGAGATCCTTAACCTTAACCCTGTTCTGCGTTAATTTTTGATTTTATTGAATATTTTTCACAAGTTTCGGCACTCATGGGCCAAAAAAGTAATCATTCTAATGGACAAAGATAAAAAAAAACTGTTCACATTTTTTTTAAAACACTCAGTTTTATTGTTCTCCAAAATATGCTATATGGACAAAAGTATTGGACCATATATATTACACCTACAGGAGATTTGATGATATCCCATTTTAAATCCATAGGCATTAATGTGGAGTCAGTCCCCTCTTTGCAGCTATAACAGCTTCCGCTCTTCTGGGAAGGCTTTCTACAAGAATAAGGAGTGTGTCTGTGGGAATTTTTTGCTCATTCATCCAGAAGAGCATTTGTGAGGTCAGACACTGATATTGGATGAGAAGGCCTGGTTAATGATCTCCCTTCTAGTTCATCTAATAGGGCTTCCATAGGGTTGAGGTTGAGGCTCCTTGCAGGCCAGTCAAGTTCTTCCTCACAAAACTTTTCAAATCATGCCTTTATGGATCTTGGGGTGGCAGTGGCTCAGTCTATCAGAGAACCTGGTTAGGATCCTGGACCTGGTAGCCTATATGGGACCTACCAGTTCAAGACCCTGTACTGGACCCGTGCATATGGTGGTAGACTGAAGACCAGACCACAGAAGGTGTCAGCTGACCGCCTCCTCAGCATTGCTGAGGTGTCCCTGAGCAAGGCACTGAACGTTTGGCATTGTGCTTGGTGATATAAGGTTTGCGTGCTGCTGCTCGGCCCTGAAAATCCATGCCATGAAGCTCCAGGTACACGTTTTTTGCACTGATGTTAATGTTTGGAACTCTGCCATTATTGAGTGGGCAGAGTGTTGTCAATTTTTACACACTATGCATCTCAGCACTCAGCAACCCCATTCTGCAACCATTCATCGTCTGCTACTTTGTGGCGGAGTTGCTGTGGTTCTCAAACCTTTCCACTGTGCAATAACACCAGTTACAGATGCTTGTGGAATATCTACGCAGGAAAAAACAAATGTCACAAATTTATTTGCTGCTACGGTGGCATCCTATTACAGTACCATGATCGAATTCAGTGAGCACTTTACAACTGTGAGGCAGACTGCATGGCTATGTGTTTAATTTCATACACCTGTAGCAATAGGAGTGACTGAAACATCTGAATTCAATGATTAAGAGGGGTGGCCCAATACTTTTATGCACAGAGTGCATTTGAGGGCTAGGGGGACATTAAAACAACACAAAGCTTTGGAAAATATTCATGATCCAGGACACAAGAGGACACAAACAAGCCAAAAATGCATTTTTTCCATATAGGCAGGGTTACCACATGCGTTGATTTGATGAATGAACTCACAACCTCAATAAAAATGAACAATGCTGATAAATCTACAAAGAGAACACAGCCATTTAAATTATATGAAAGTTTGCCTATTACAGACATTGGAGGATTATTTCTCTAATGACCCTGCTTTGTGATTATGAGCTCTAAGTTCCAAATTGAAACGGAATTTTTAAAGTTAAAAAAAAAAAGGCTCCTTAATTTCCCAAAAAAATCAGGCAAGCAATCAGACAAACAAAAGAAAAAAAACTTCAATTGCAAAGAACCATTTTCTGCAGTGGATTAATCCACAAAGAGTGCTCTGTTTCTAGCAGCAATGCAACCTGTGTGAATCTATATTCAGTTATTTTCCTTCCTTTCTTTTTTCAAAACAATTCATCTGACTGAGGTGTCCCCTGTCGTCCTCCCCTTCTCTCCTCCTCTCCGTTTGTACCACGGAATAATCAATAGTCATTTCACCCTCAGGTCTCCTTCCTGCCTATAGGGGCAAAGCAGGTGGCCACGGCGGGGGCAAAGAGGAGACGAGAAGAGGTAATGAGAGCAGAGGGGAGGAGATGAGGCAGACAGAGGGGAGGGCTGGGGGGTCATTTATTTATTTATTTATTCATTTTGTATTTCTGAAAGGAGAAATCTAAACATGATATAATGTGCAAGTGAGAGCACCGCAGTGAATCATTAGGGCGAGAGAGAGAGAGTGTAACAACAAGAGCAGCAGATCATTGCCATGCTGCAACACCTGTCCTGGCAACTGGACACACACACACACACACACACACACACACACACGCCAATTAATTTCCAAATAATTCCTCTTGGGGTTGAAGCAACAATGAGAACAGCTGGTTAATCTACATGTTACAGCACCTGGTTTAACTGCTGGATACACACACAGGGAGAGAGGGGATACTGTTTGATTTTACACTCAAAAAAAAAAATCTCATTTTCAGTCTTATTTACCATTTTTATAATGTTTATATATGCCTTTAAATTTTTGTTTTGCAAGACCGTAAAATTCTTTTGAAGTTGCTCAGTCTTTTCACATCCTTGCTCTTTTTGCACATACATAAATCCCACTTGAAAATAATTTATTAGACTAAGATAAGTGTTGTTTAACTCGCTGCATCTAGATGTGGTTTTCTTAGCTGGATTTTTTTTTTTTTTTTTCAGTGGGACCGCAGAAACCCTCCATAGCAGCATATTTGACAAAGCTATGTTTGTTTTCTGCTGGGAGCACATTTTCCAAAGTTTAGACCCGTTTCTTGGCTTGTCCTCAGTCTGCAGCCATGTGAGAAAAGACAGCTTTTTACAGGACTCCAGTGAAAAACTATGTAAATCCTTGCTGCTTCCACGGGAATAAGAGGATAAGTAGCAGCCAGGTGCCGGCAGTCAAATTACATCGATTAACTGAACATCAGCCAGTGTGACCTCCTCTGTAAAAGCAGAAATCTTGGCAGTATGCTGGTACAATGCACCCAGCTTTGGTTAGACCATGCAATGTCCAGAGAAAATGCAAAACGCCCAACAGCTCTCGGGCTCTACAGGCCTCAGTTAGCATGTTAAATGTTGAAGTTCATACAATTAGAAATAGGGTGAAAAAGTAGGCTGTGTTCGGAAAGGTTGCCAGGAGAAAGCCTCTTCTCTCTAAATAGAACATGACAGCACAGCTTGTCTCATCTGAGCAAACTACAAGACTTCCAGAACAACGTCCTTTGGACAGACGAGACCAAAGTGAAGATTTTGGCCATAATGCGCGTCCAAAACCAAACACGGCAAATCAGCACAAGCACCTCATTAATAACCGTCACGCACGGCGGTGGAGGGGTGATGATTTTGGCTTACTTTGCAGCCACGGGTCCTGGGCACCTTGCAGTCATTGAGTCGACCATGAACTCCTCTGTATACCAAGGTGTTCCGGAGCCAAAATATGAGGCCATCTTTCTGACGGCCAAAGCTTGGCTCAAACTGGGTCATGCAAAAAGGACAATGAACCCAAGCGCGCCAGCAAACCTACATTAAAACGAAACAGCCGAAGGTATCCTTACTTCGCTTGGCTCTTTTTCACTTGCCTGTTACTTTCGCTTTCACTCAGTAGTTAAGTTCGGGCGCTGAAAACTCAAAGCCTGACCTTTCACGACGGTAACCCTGTTTGTTGACAAATGATGAGTTGGGATTGACATTTTCCTTCTGTGTGGTGCAATAACCCACCGCTGTCGGGGCACAGACACCAAAGAACACCTTGTGCGTCAATGAACTGATGCCCTGTGCTGTGCCAGCGCAGAAATGCACTTACAACCGGAGAGCGGAAAGCAGCGGTCTTTATGGCACAGCCAGTGAGCTAAAATTCAATTTCTAATTTCTCACCATCACTGAGGACTAATGACCACAGTCCAGGGCCTCCAGTGTCATTGCGTGAGGGGTTTCTGCTCCACACACCTCACAAGTTGGGTAGTACCGGGTTCTGATATGATGAGGGTGTTGATATAAACCCTAGCACAAGGGCAGGCGAGAAGGCATGGAGGAGCCGAAGGAGAAAAAAGTGGGCAAAGAATGAAGCAGAGAGAACAAAGCGAACCTGATGAACACCTGCGTGGATCTGAGTAAGAAGAAAGGAAGAAAGGTGGTAAAAACTGGGTTGGTGGGGGGGGGGGCCTTAACAAAAGAGTAAAGCTGAGAGAGAAAGGAGAATGGCCAAAAAAAGGTAGAAACGAGAAATAATACCAAAGTGGGAAAGAGTAATAAAGCAAAGAGATAGTGTGGGCGAAAGCCTGTGCGTGTTTAACCAATCTAAGGTGTAGTATAATTGAAGTGTGTGTTTTCAAGGACAGGTAGATATTGGTCCTGAGGTGGGAAGCTGCCGACTCAGCAGGTCTGAGTTGATTACATCCTCTTTCCGCGGGAGGAGAGGAGAGGAGTAAGACACAGGAATGGAAAGGTGAGATGAGAACAAGAGAAAGGAGGGGAGAAAGGGTAGGAAGAAAAGGTGAGGGGGAGTGAAGTGGCTGCCGGTTTTTAGGATATCGAAGCAAATCTTGTGGGACGGACAGCAAAGTTGCACCTTTACAGTGTTCCAGACTCAAAGTTACGTTTCCATTCCAAATTACCTATGTTTCCTCTCAGTGAGATGGCAGCTCATTTGGCTCATGGTCCAACACAGTTCACAGGTTATTTTAATGTGTGCAGAACAGAAAGGAAGTGATTAGTTTTCCTGTCACTGGTTGTCCGTACTGGACAAGCCAATGAGAATTTCAAACCAAGGAGTAGTTAAGGAGGCTCGCAAACAGTCAAAATTTGGGTAAGTTCTACTAAAATCTGACAGTCCGCTAGGAGTAGCAACAAGACGTGTGCAAATGGAAAAGTGCCCATAAAGTGACAAATATGCCCTTGACCTTGAGCACCACTTGGATGAAGACCCATTAGGGGACCACAGTGCGCAAATCTCCCTAATCGTTGACCAACGGGAGGAGCAGCAGTTCTTGTGAAAATGGAAAAGTGTCCATGAAACGACAAATGTAACCTTGACCAAGACCTAGAGCACAACTTGGGTGAAGACCCAACTGGTGATCACTGAGTGTAAGTTCCACTAAGAAGAAGCAGCGATTCTTGCGCGTTCTGAATGGAGGGACCGACACCTTGCTATGGCATGAGCTCATCGGTCCTGTAGCTGGATGAGCTAAAAATTACTTAACTTTTAAAGTGGAATATCTGTCTTCATTTCACAATTAAACAGCAAGTCATATTTTCAAAAGCACGAATTACCATAGTACAGTACATAGCACTATGAACGCCATTATTATTTAAAATGATAAAAAAAAACTATTGTTTAATATATACTCTCTCATGAGCCGTCACAGGTTTTTCCCATAGTCTGAGTCTTTCTTTGCTCTTCTTTCTCTCTTCTCTTTCTCCCTACAGGTGGCTTCCCCTCCCTGAGCCTGGGTGTGCCGGAAGTCTCTTCCTGTTAAAAGGAAGTTCTTCCTTCCCACAGTCACTAAGTGCTGCTGATAAGGGTCATCTGATTGCTGAATTTTTTCTCTCTAATACTGTAGAGTGTTGTCTTTACTGTATAAAGGCCTGTGAGGTGACTTTTGTTGTGCTATGTAAATAAAATTTAATTAATTCATTCATCTTCTTAGCGCCAATTTACAGCGAAAGTCACCTCAAAGTGCTTCACACTGCAAGGTCAAAGCCCTACACTATTAGAAAGAAAACCCCAACCATCAGACCATTCTCTATGAGCAGCACTTGGCGACTGTGGGAAGGAAGAACTCCCTTTTAACAGGAAGAGACCTGTTTTTGGGCTCAAAACTTTAGGACCCACAAGTAGGCCTGCACTCTGAGAGCGAAGTGCTCTATTGGGAAAATATGGTACAATGAGGTCTTTAAGATAGGATGGGGCCTGATGGTTCAAGACTTTGTGAGTGGAAGGATTTTAAATTCAATTCTGGATTTAACAGGGAGACAATGAAGAGACACTAATATAGGGGAAATATGATCTCTCTTTCTAGTCCCTAGAAGTGATGAATGCAT